>ARYC01001195.1:0-43496 GCA_000711775.1 Oxytricha trifallax | reverse complement strand
TGAAGATAGCTCGAGGAAGATATCCTGAAGATAGCTCGAGGAAGATATCCTGAAGATATCTAAAATTTTTTTACAAAAAAAACACAAGAAAAGTTGCAACAATGAATACAAATGCCTAACTTACAAAAAATGCCCTAAAATACAAACGAATCAGAAAAGTTGAAAAAAACAAAAATTCCATTTCACATAGTTAATTAATTAATTAAAAATAAAATAAATAACCACTTAATCTTTTTTCAAAAAAGCTACAGTTTGATTTAAGTAGATATAATTAGTTAAGATCATAATTATATTTGAACTCTTTTTTGATTAGTTTTTAACTGTTTCCCCATTTTGATTATACTAGATTAATATATGAATACTGTTAATCTTCCTTCGTGCATCATTGTATTATTTATCTTTGCTCTACTTAAGTTTTCAGTTATAATAATCACCATTAAGTATTATAATTATTCTATAATGCATTAATAATAAATTGTAATGACTGTAGTTTATAATATACTTTTAGGAATTCCAATTTGTGTAAGTTCTTTATTAATAGATCTATGCATATTTTATATATGGCATTAAACAGTTAAGTCAAACTGAAGTTTAGGTGATTACTGCAACTGAAATTTAACCTCCGAGTAATTATTCAATATAATTACTGAAGCTTAATACCACTATAGTAATAGATAAATACTTGAGTGTCTAATGGTAATTTATGAAACATTTTTTATAAAGTAAATTTTATTCAGAAACTTCTAATAAACAAAATTTTCAATTCGTATAAAGTTAAGCTATATTCTTGTTGAAATTTAAATAGGCAACAGCAAATAAGCTATTAAAGCCTAAACATGTACAGATAATGTAATTGTAGAAAAATTTTATTCCTCATTAATTGTAGTGAATCTCTTTTTATCAATAATGCTTTTACAAAATAAGTAATTTGAAAAACTATAACCTGTATTTACTTTACTTTTTTTCTATATTTATAATGTAAAATACATTGATCTGCTTATATTAGATGTTTTGTCATCATATCTATATTAAACCTCTCTATCTGAAATTGTTTACAATTTTACTTTTATTACATATATTTTACTTATTTTTAAATGGTTTCTTTTTATCAATAATATCTACTTTTAGCCTATCCTACATTGCTTTTGTGCTGTGTGGAAGTAAACTAAATTGATAATTATTTGTTTAGTTTTGTGAATGCCATCCCTTTTTTGCATGAATGATTTGCCAATACATTCAAACTGAATCTATAAAAGATCAATTAAGTGTTTCATTTTTGTCTGGTTGCTCTGAATTTCAATTAAATCAGTCCCCTTACTTGAGAAAGTGCTATAACAGTAATTGTAGCTCATTAATTCTATCGTATAAGCAATTTGAATGCCTTAATTTTAGCTTATCTGCTTAATAATGTAGTACTTTCCTATTAGCTATCCTTTATCCGTCATATTACTATTTTTAATTTTACATTAAAATTTTATATTTTCTTTACTTATCTCAGAACGATATTTTACTGTTCCTTTCCCTAATTATTCAGCCGTATAATAGTTGTTGCTTTTAATTTTATCTGTTATTTTAAATGCATGCTAAATTTCTTGCTAAGATAAATTAATTTCCTGACTTTATACAAATTAAATAATAAATATTATGTGATTCATATTTAGAAAATTATATTTTAATTCTTCAGTACTGCTTTATAAAAAATTAATAACATTATTCTAGAGATTAGATAGATAATAACTAAAGGTAATTAAAAATCCACAAATACACAATATTAAACATAAAATGCGAAAATGTAGTTCATTACAATTATTGCTCATTATTCTATCATTTGCTACTTATCACACCATCTTCTTCGTTCAATTCTGATTTATGTTCTCCTACCTCATTCTTATTGATATGCTCCTCTGTCGTGATATTAGCTTGACTTCTGGTAGTTGAGTTTTCATTGTGTCTAGGTCTTATTGTCTTCTAGTTTTTTCCCCCTTTATTTTTTTTACCTTCCATCTAGAGTGTAGTGATATAGTTTTCAACTTTTGTTGGAGTTTCCATCATACTCTTCCCAAAATTGTTTAAGTTGAGAAATAGTTCCCTTTTTTAGAACTAGCTCATCCCAAGTAACCACATGGGTATTAAAGTTTGTTAGCTAACTTCCATTCTTTTCTTGCCAAAATGTCAAGTTTCTTTTTATCAGTTATCTTTTCCATATATTTTTCTTCTATCGCTATGCCTGATTTCCCAATCTCCATTTACTCCAGATTGAACAATAAGTAGTATCTCTGTATCTTAGTCCAATCATTTGAGAAAATCTATAATATAGGCTCTCCCTATAATTCTAGTGCAAAATGGTTCATTTTAAGAATTGCTATCACCCCGCAGTCGTCTGGGTCTCGTACTTGGTTGGTCTCTGATTTGCATATTATCTTCAATGCCTAGAACTATTTTCCAAGTATCTCGGTTACCTTTTAGTTCTTTTGGTTTCGGTATTTCTAGATTATCGCAAGACTTCCTACACACTTCCTAGAAACATATATCTCTGCCTTTCCTGACCTTTTTGTGATTCTTATTATGAGCCAATTTCTACAATTGTTTAGGATGCTCTTGCAAATCACTGGGATGATTACGCTATGTATGTCTTGTACTTCTCTCCAGAATCTACCATTTTTAATCTTCCAGTATGTTGCCTCTATATTCCTATCCAGCTTTGTTATTCTTTTGTCATTTAAGGCTATAGAAGGGAGAATCATTTGTGTGATTCTTTATTCACAGAACTATACCTCCTCTATTTGCCTCACGCATACTTCCGTCGTCGTCTCTTCTTAGAAATTTTTTCCAGGAATCATGTCCTCATGTTACCAACTTTCGTACCATTATTCTATTTAAATAAATTTTACAAAAAAGAATTTAAAATTTAGGAGAAATGTTATTGTATTTTTTAATTCATAATTATTATTCTTTAAGTTCAAAGTTTATTGGCTATATCTAAATTACACAAACCATTCCTGCTTCTTATCTTCCTGATCTTATTTGCTTTTTCTTCTAGCTATTCTTCCTTGGTTGAGTCACCAGTCTAGTTTATCAAAGAGTCAAGATCGTTATTGTTCAAGTCTAAGTTTGGTTCAGCGACTAGTTGTCTCACGATTTCATCGTTAATGAAGTCCGCGAATTGTGATTGATCTAAACCAGTTAGCCTGGTTACATATTTTGTAGTTACTGATTTTCTTGCATTGAGAGTAATTTAGCTTGAATTAGGATAGACAATTCGTACTACTCTTAATCTTCACACACATCAACCATGACTTAATCAGCGCCCACTACTTACTATTGAATTTAGGAATAAACTGGCTGCTCATCGTCATCGTCTCTTCTTTCGCGCTTCTCTGGCTTCTAATCCTCAACAAAACTCAAAAAGCTTGAGTGGCCAGGGGCACCACTTAAATCTCCACATTCTGATCTACGGAGGTGGAATGTCCAACTCAGACATCTACTCCAGGGGCTGAGATAATCGATGATCTTTATTTTGCGGACCACACTATGGCATCGAGCGAGCGCTTTAAAGCACATTTCCTTGGTAATCGTATCGATGATGCTGATCAATTAATCTTAAACCTGCTAATCTCTCAAGGCTAATCCCCTTTCTTCTCTGCGCAGAGCCCTTTCCTCTATCTTGCTGTGTCGGGTACAAAATGGATTCTTCAACTACCTAATGGGGTTCAATAAAGATGGAGTGCTCTTACCAAAATAAATGCAATGGAATCCAAATGCAGTTTACTATGCTCGCTGCACTTGTTGGCGTCACAACCAATGGAGTTCCTATCCACTCTGGCACATCAGAGCTCTTATACGACTTCTTCGCACCAATAGGAGCATGATCAGATACCAAGACAGTCGAAGTTGATTAATGTTTAGCAAGCAGCGAATACAAGATTTTCTTTCATTATTACTCATTCAGTCCTTGCGTTTATATAAATAGGCTCAGCCCTAATGTGGTTTCTACATCAAGCTCTTCTAACACCCAAGACACCAAGAACTACTTGACACAAGCAAACACTAATCTTTAAACTGCCCAATGAGTCACAAGTATTGTTGGTCTTGCAAGAGATGGTCACCTTATTATTTGGCCCTACAAAGTCACTGATGCTCTATGGCAGCCATGCTATGTTGACGCTTGTAACGGTGTGATAGTCGAAGGTACATATGTCTATGTCTCCACTCTACTCTTTCCTTTTTACATGCCTATTGGGCTACACAATGGTAGTACAGGCTCAAAGTTTTCACTAATGGAAGCCACAGGTATTGGTCGTGTATTCCTTGTCATCCTGGATTAGATTACTGTCAAAGGCAGTTCGCCATTTATGACTGTTAGTAATAGCGTTTATTTAGAAATAAAACTTTACTCAATCAAGACATCAAATTTGGTAGATTTTTAATTTACGAAGACTCCCCTATATAATATATAAATATATCTATACTGTACATAGTTTAATTTCTTAAAAGCTACCAAATATTTTTATAATACTTAAAATACAATAGTTAGTTTGAATTTGAATTTAAATTTTCAGCTTACATCTCTCTGATCATTTTATTCTTTTATTTATGATAAAGTAAAGATATAAGAATAAATACACTTGGTTATAGCATAAATAGATAATGAACAGATTAGTTAAAGATTTAACATAAATGAATATCTAAAAGTTAAACTTTTCGTTATTTAATCAGCTTAAATTTAATTAGCTCCCTTTATATTTAAATTTCAATGAATATATTATTATTCAAAAAGTTTTATTTGTTTATTATAACAAATAATATTAACTAGCCTAGCCTATCATTCTAATATGATATTTAATTTAAACTTATGTTTATCTAATAGTAAAATGTAAGAATTATATTCATTTTTACTTTTTTACTTCATTTTGTCTTTAAGGTAGAAGCTATGATACTTATTTATTGCATTCTTTCATGGAAACTCTCTATTTATAATCATTATTCAAAATCAACTACTATTTCTTTGCTATTATTTAATATAATAATACGACATAATTTTTATATTTGATAGTGTTATAGTATATAGGTATCTATATTAAACATAAGTACTCATTTTTATAATAAGATTATAGTTAAAGTTTAGATGTAGTGTAACACAATTTAATGATTAATTTAGTTTTTTGCATTTTAAATTATGAATAAAAACAGATATTAATAAAACCACTGATAAGATAACTAATTCTCTCATATCGAAATACTGCATTGAACTGGAGGACCATGAAGTCTTGGTGGTTTATTCTTTGACTCATCGTGTATTGATTTAGATACCAATATGGTTTAAATGCATGACAATGTGACTGGATGCAAAATTTTGGTCTGTAATAATTTCGACAACATATAGAGCATTAATATTGCAAAATTGTTTTTATAAAAGAATTCTTATGCTTGAATATACACAACTTAAGTAATACTCCGCCAGTGTCATTTATGAAAAATAAGTAGAGTGCAATAATTTATAATGAAAACAAATAAAAAATATATATGTATTAGTATTGACAATTACAAAAATGTAAATCAGAGGAAAAGCAATATCTTTTTAATTTATCTTAAGTACTTTACTCCGTATGACAACATTTACTTTATTATTCTCATATTTTTCTGACGTCGGAACTCTTGCTGGTAAGTGTTGCTAAATCTAAAAATTTTAATTTATTTTTTATTATTTACAATATTAATTGAAAGACATGCTAGTCTAGGTACACCATTTTAAATTTTGAAAATATAAATTATATTTTCAAATTTAATTAAAGTTTTCAACTTATTTTTTATAATTATCAAGGATACTTAGAAAACTTAGACACGTTTGTTCTGTGTTTCTTTGATGGTCAAAGAAAAAGTATAATGAAATCAATTTTGTCTAATTATTGTTAATGGAAAGCACAAATAATCCAACTTAAAACCAACTTGAGGTGAAGATTTCACAAATAAATTCAAAAGTTTAAAAATGTATAAAACGCAAATAATGAGGATTACTGCAAATATTTGATTTGTATTAGGTTACTAAAGAATAATTTGAAGATTTATAAGAAAAATAATAATACTAATTCAAGTCTGGTAGTGCTAATTAGTATTTACATAGGTATTGATAAAATACCAAATATTAAGAAATTTGATACTTTAAAAATACTAAAACAGTAATTAAAAACATTTTTGTAAATTAAATAAGATGTATAAACATAAAATATGAAGTTAAATTAGAGGTTTGTTTGATTACTCATATTATTTTATTAGAATATATCAGAGTATTTTACAATATTATTGAATAAGTACAACTGCTCATAGATAATTATTTTGGGAGTAAGCAATAAGTATAAATTAGTTTCAGAATTTGAGTTAATTATTATGATCAAAATTATTTTCTATTTAATCAATTGTTGTAAATGAGCTAAAATATATAACTAAAATTTAGAAAACTAATGTTAATCAAAATTTATCATGCTCTCAGTTAAAATTGAATTTTAAATTTTATTTAGATTAAATTGTGACGATAATATCTTGTTTTAATCTTATTTATAATGTCTTATCACCTCCTATATTATAGGTTACTTTCGCAAATTTACTGTAGCTTTTCCATTTATAATTAATTTTGCGAAATTATAAATTTATTCAGTGATTTATTATATCAACCTGCATTTTAATTTTTCAAAAATACATAATAAACCCCTTTAGTCAAATAAGAATAAGAATAGGTGAATCTTAATTAAATTAATTTATTTATTATTGATTGTAAATGATTTGTCAAATTATAATAAGCTTTTGAGGATTAATGCTTTTAAGGTTTGCTTTGTGAAGCTTTTTCTGGCTTTCTCTTGTTTAGGCTTCTTTCTTGTTATGGACTCGTTCCCCATTGTTACCCATTTTTCTCTTTGATTGTGCACTCTTCCAAATATCTCTAAATATTTGCCATTTGGGCAAAATTACTCAATAATCTGATAAGCTGCTCTGGC
Source organism: Oxytricha trifallax (assembly GCA_000711775.1). Taxonomy (NCBI): domain Eukaryota; phylum Ciliophora; class Spirotrichea; order Sporadotrichida; family Oxytrichidae; genus Oxytricha; species Oxytricha trifallax. The sequence goes on along the minus strand of ARYC01001195.1, from coordinate 36,507 downwards.
TTTCTGGAGGATTCAGTTACCTTTTCCATTATTATATTTGGGGCCTTATGAGTTTTGGTTATTTTTGATAATTCAGCAAATTTTCCTTTCTTCCTAGCAACGATGCAAAACTCAGTAAAATGTCTTAGATAGAATCCTATATTGTCCCTCAAAAGATTCTCTTTGCTGATCTTGATCCATGTTATTAACTCGATTCTTTCCTATCCAATCTTCTCTATGTATTGTAGTGCTACCTCTAATTTTTTGTTGGTAATCCATAAAAATAAATAGCCATTTTACTGCAATCTATGGATTGGAGTTTTAGTCATAAATTGAGAGTCTGAGAGTGTTTGATAGTTGAGATTGATTGCAGTACTGTCCCAAGGAGCGTCAGCCACGATTACATCAAATAAATTTCCAATTAATCCTCTTTTTGCATCATTTATCACTTGATCCCAGAGCTTGTTTTCTATAATTGATCTCTAATAGGAAACTGAATCACCATAGTCTGTCTCAATCCCCAGTCGAAGAATTTCATCTGATGCTTTTTCTTAATACCATTTTTATATCCTGTACCATTTCTTGTATTGATCTCTTTGTGGAGCTTTGATGTTCTAGCAGGTATTTATCGTCACATGTTGCTTTTTTATTATTTTGATTTTAATATTTCATTTTATTATCGCTTGACACATTTTTCTGAAACTATTTAATCCTTTACTAGTTCTGATTGATTGTTTCTGAAAAGACTTCCAAAATTTTCTAATTCCTTACATTTTTCCCTTAATTCATCCCTCTCTTGCTCCACTATTTATAATCTTTAATCAAATTGATGACTTTAATCCTCCTTTTCCTACATTATTTGTTTAATTATATTCTTGCAATTTAAATTTGTGCAAATAGACTCCTCATTTGATTTACTGACTTCAACTCTTGATAAAATTGCATTTTAATCAGCTGGTTTATATTCATTGATTTATTATTATATATTAATTGGAAATTGTAAGCATTTGTGGCAACAGTCAACCTCTTGAGTTTAATCTTTGTCTCGGCAATCACTATTTTCCCCTGAAGTATTGATTTTCTCCATGCCCTACTTATACCATTTCTTGTATTCGCCATAGTTATCAAACTTGAATTGCAAATCTGTGATTTAATCGTTGGTAAGATTAAAGTTTCAGTAAGTCTTTTCCAGTATCTTTGTAAGTTAATGAATTTAAATCCATTTGGCTTGTTCCTTCTCCTCTTTAGATTCTTATTTGATTTTTTAGTTGCAGTTGCATTTGATTATTGCCAATTCTTTAATAGACTCATTGACATTTATTTATCAATTTTTTATCTTTGCCCCAAAGATTAATCCCAAGTAATAAGAGAAGAGTTTTTGAATCCAGAGTTTAAATCAAATCTTTAGCTAGTTTCTGAAAATTGTTATAAATTTGCTAAATAATATTGAGGATGGTAGTATTGATTCTCAATATGATGGAAGGCCTGAGTCTAGCTAGTCTATGAGTTATTTTGAGTTTGGTACTGAGGATAGTAGCTTTTATAGGCTTATGATTAAAGTTGGAATTTAGTGTTGTAATTTGCGGCTTGTCCATAATAGTACTATTATTGATGGTTCATTGACTTATTTTCAAAAGTAAAATTATATTATGATTATAGGACAGAGTCAAATTATACTTACAAATCCCTCAACCTGAAATTAAATATTCAAGTGTGTGGTAATAAGGGAAAAGTGATATTAAGAAGGTCTTAAACGAAAAATATTATTATTATAAATAAAGTTTTTTAAGCTATTTAAATTAACTACAAGTAGAATGATTTTTATCAGTGCAGAAGTTATATACTACTTTATTACTTTCGAGAGAGCCAAGAATTCTAAGGTAAGAGTTTAAATCCGGTTTAAAATTATTATAATTAATTTTCCATTTTATTATCTCTTGGATAAGTTAAGTCTTAACCCTTTGTTATAGATTAGTGATTTTTAATTTTAGATGTAGTTCATAATGCTGAGGCCTCAGTAATTTTCAATGATTATCTCGTCAATTAAACAATGCAAGACTTCCCTTATAAAATTCTTAAACTGTAAGTAAAAACTTCCCGTCCAAGCATACGCTAGTGGTACTTATGTACTGCAATGGATATTCTAATAATTTTCTTTTTTTTTCCATTCTAGGCAAGCAAAATTTAAAGCAAAATTAATAATCAACAAGAAGAATTATCTAATCAACTCACATAGTGTTTTAACTATCTTCAAGGTCTCCTGTATCTGATGTGATCCTCATTAAATGTAAGATTTTGTAAAACGCTTCTTCTATAATTCTATAAACCATATTTCTCTAGCCTTTAAAGTAGATTTCTCGCAGTGACAACTTTAAGTTTATAAAAGTCAGGCAGTCATCTTAATTGCGAAGAATCAGCTACATCATGGAACAAGTGTTCAATGTTTAGACATCAAAATTAACTCATCTTAGAAACTTCCAGGCAATATTAATTACTCAAGAGATTTATTAAACGAACCAACATGGCTCACCACGGATGAACTTAAATTATAAATTTCTTGCCAGACCCGCAACAGCATTTCTAGGTCGATTTTGAAGACTACCTTGCCCTACAAAGATCTCGCAATATTCTAACAACCCGATAAGTAAGCAAACCATTTTTTAATCCCTGAGCATTTGCTCTTCAGGCTCAATGATTGAATGTCTATAGGTGTTTTCAAACTCTGATTATGGATTGCTATGAGTATTACAAAAATCCTGGGCTCGCAAACTAAACCCCAATTGCCTAAAGCTAATTTTAATTAGGACGTTCACTATTTTCGAAACAACTCAACAAAATTAATGGCAAGTCCATAATGGCTTCTCTTTAATGCTGCGCCTGCTAAGTTGAAGTAAACTATTACAGTGCTAATAAATGTTGCATGACTCCTCTAGTTGGAATTCCCAAAGTATAAGCGATGAAAATTGAAAGTTTATTTCCAAATGAGCAGTAATGACAAGATTTTTTAAAGTATTGAATGTGAAGATAAAAAAGGACTTTCAATTAAATTAAGGAAATTAATCAGGACTCATTAGAACTGTAGAAAATTAAAAGCAAAATGGCATCTAAAAAGATTTATAGATGGATGCTTGTCAATACGATAGCTCGTAATAAGCGCAACTGGACTTACAAATAATAGTAATTATAACTTTTTCTTTTGAGGTCGAAGCATCCTAACTTGATTGGATATGTCACTATTAGTTCAAATTGGCTTAAGAACGAGGAATTTCAACGAATTTTAAAGAGCTTTTTAGAATGATTTTTCAATCCAAGAGTAGTCTAAGGAAGAGTAATGCGATGCTAATGCAGCAATGAGCAAAGCCCCCCTATAGGAAATTTGTAAATATCGTTAAAACTATACAGTACTTTTTATCGGCAAACTTGAATTTTGAAGCTTATTTATGGCTTTTTATTAATGAAAAGAGGGTTTCAATTGGGCAAGATCGAACTAATAAGGCCCCAGGAAAGCAACAGGAACTTGAAGCAGTTCAAATTTTGAGCGTAAATATTTAGAACGATGATAAGCAGCGTTATCAAGCATTATTATAGTTTTCTACCTCCAATCAGGGTCATTGGAGTCAACCTTTAAATCAGCAATAGGATAAAATAATAAACTGTCAAGCTATTATTTCGACCTTGATTAAAGGTAAAATATAATTTCCCAGACGAGCTTATTCCAACAATAATGCTAACCTGTTTAATTCTTGTAAGAGTAGAGCTATCACGTTTCACTCCTCAAAACGCCCAACCTTTTCGAGGGTTCTTTATCCATTAAATGCTGCTCTCGTTGATGTTTATAATGTCAATACCCATTTTCATCAGCTCAATATAATTATTGGCGGCTAGCTATCTTTGGAGTATGGATTTTTCCCTATTTGTTCTCTTGTCAACGCTGTAGACTTTTTTATAAGATAGGCCAACCTTTTACTTGACAACCTTGCTGAGATAACTTAAAGATATTTTTATTCCAAACTAAGTTATTAGAAACTACTAAAGCTCTGATAGTGTTTTAATCTCTTTATTTTTGGCAAGAAAATCAATAATTGAACTGTAAAGAGATTCAGGAAGTCTTGACTTAACTAATTTCTTGCAATTAGAAGTTTGACTACCTCTTGCTCAATAAATTTTCAAAGCCTCATTGACCATATACCTCGTAACTTTCAATCACCGTTAAATTTAAGTATAAGTGCAGGACTCCTTGTAATAGAGCTAAATAATCTTGTTTTACAATTCATTTTGAAATGTTGGAACTGTATGATCTTTAATTTAATCTGGGCAAGCTAAAGACTAGTTTTAATTTTAAATGCATAGCCTATCTATCATCCTCTCAAGAGTTTCAGCATTCCAGCCTTGAATGACTTGCTTAGCATCCATAAATTCCTTTACTTCTCTATCTAGATCATCTTCGTTGTAATTAATTCCTTATTTTCTCAGTACAAACTAAATATGGAGTCTACAGCACTAATATAATGATTCATTCAAAGCACTTTTAGTTAGCAAACCTAAATACAAATTTGAATCCCCACCCGACTCCATTTGAACTCTAGGATCGTACTTTTTATCACTATAGCTTGAAACTCTCTAAAAATTCGATGCCCCCTTCTCAATTTCTTCAATATCCTTTACAGTCCATTTCATTACTGAAATACAAGAAGAGTCAATCACCTTATTGGAAAGGAGTTCAGTAGAGACTTAGATGCAATTTTGATTTTAAGGAGTCTCAATAATTGAGCTACTCTGCTCCTCTCCTTCATCTATGTCAGATTCACTACTATCTCCTTATTCTATCTTCCTGAAGAATCTATTTAAGGTAGTTTGTTTTTAATTAATTCTCTGTGAGTTTTCCATTTCTCTGCTAAAGTTATTTCTAATGAGAGTGAAAGGATTCTTCTATACAGTAATGCTTTTTGAGAAAGAATATTTGGGTTTTCCCTATTTAATAATTATATATATAATGCTTATAATTAATTAATATAAAGTTTATTAATTTAAGACCCCTCAATTAACTACTACTAAAAAGTGCAACAAATAAGAATGCAGAATCAACTTGCAACCGTTAATGTCCACTAAGTCCAAGAGAAAATAGGGAGCAAGAAAGAGCTCCATGACTTTTTGTAGCAGGAATGTGGGGCATACCTTCCCAAAATTGGATGCTGCAATATATACTTCCTGAAAAGCATACTGAATGAAGAGAAAGAAGTAAGTCAAAGGTATTTTAATTATTTTAGTACTTAAAGAGGAGCGAAATTATGGTGGCCGCTGTGCCTCAAATAGAAGGCCTCACTGCTGACGACTTTCTCGATTACGCCAAGAATAAGCCATCGCTCCTCTCCTATCTGCCAGATTAGAGCGACTGGCTCCATCTGGATAAGAAGTGGATATGCGATATCCTTCTATCATTAGACAAAGAAGGGATAAACTTAATGATTCTCGAAGCTAAGCAAAAGAGAAGGGAGAGACTGGACTAGTCTCAAAATCTGATTGTTCATATGAAGCCCGAATTTGTTCAAGCTCTTAACAATTCTCTCTCTTACAGTGGTAAGCAGTAAGACAATATAAACAATTATAGTTTAAAAGGGAAGATCAGCACATCTCATCAAGATGACATCTCAGAGAAAGAGGAGAAAAGGGGAGGTTGAGGAAGTAAAGGGTGAGGAGGTAGCAATGAGAGGAAGCAATCAAAAGTACCTCTCAGAGATCAAGAGGATGCGGGATGAATTTAATGGGATGAAATCAACTATCGACGACTTAGTGGGCTACCAGGCATTGGTGCATAAGCTCCATGAGAGTGGCATCATAGACAATGAAGGAAGACCTTTACAACCCCAGGTTAACGAGTTCATGGAATGACAAATGATTAATGCGAGAGTTCATAATTAATACTCTCAAAAGAGTTCGTTATAATTTAATTTTAAAACAAAACTAATCATGAAAGTTTGAGTTGAAGTCAACTTAATTTATTACAAGATATTACATTCCATGTCATTGTCTCTTTCTCTTGTAGTTCTGATGATCAGCCTGCTAAGGGGCTGAGATTCTTTTACCAGTCATTCTTCCATATCGACTTTTAATTACACTGTTATCTTTGTTTGAAGCGACCTTTTCAGAACGCAAGGATGGTTCTGATGGACTGACGACATCACTAAGATCTGCCAAACTTCCATTGCTTGAATCATGTTGCTTGGCATTTGTCTTTTCATCTTTATTTTAAAGATCCATTGAACTCCTACATTCCTAGTTTAAACTGCGATCATTAACTTACCTCGCTTTCTTCTAATGTTTAGTCTTGCTTAAGGCTTTGAGTTTAATTGTAGATTAAGGCAGATCATTTGAATCAATCTCATCTTCATTAATTTTTGCCATTGAATCCATCTTTACAGATACCTCCAGGAAAGGCTCTTAATTATTCAAGGAATTACTATCGTTTTGAATATTTGGAGCCTTTGACTCCTCATTTTAAGCTTTGACACTTTAAACTTGATCTCCTTTTTCGAGATTAGTTTGAGTGAGAATTGCTGATTCTAAATCTCCATGACCATTTTCAGCTTTCAGAGCTTGTTAATCTTTGGAAGCTTCCTCATTGCAGTTTGATTTTTGGACTGCCATATCCTCCTCACACCATTACTAATAGCTCAGGATAGTCTGAAGAGCAGCAATCTTCATATGAAAATCATTCTCGACCCATTACTGGTGCATTTAAATCACTTACTCGGGTGTTTCTTTAGAGCCTTGCTTGTAAATGATTTGTTTGTAAGTACCCTTGCGGTGCAGTCTCCCAACTCTACCAAGTATTTGCTCGGTAGATCTACTTGAAAAAACATCAGCGACTATCAGAAACAGCCACCGTTAAATTCGATTTCGTGCGATGTTTTTAAGTCCATGCCTCTGCCTTGCTATTCATTGAGCAGAAAGACTCCATAGAGACCTTCCCCATTTTTACTCGCAAACATTGAGTCAAACTGAGCTTCTAGTTTTGTCCCCTTCAAGTTTTTCATAGGAAAGAATCGTAGTTGCTGAAATCTTCGAAGGTAGTTCTCGATAAAAGTGTAAGAATGTTAAGCTACGATGATAACAGGAGTGAGCTTGCAATAATCAGAAGCCATGCTGTAGATTCTTTAGCAAAAATCAACGAGATTAGTTTTCACTAATTCCTATTCGAGTTTGATCCTTTTGTCTCCAATCATACTGCTGAGCTTTGGAAATATCACCTCTTAAGTTTTAAAAGCAAGCGAGAGGCATTTTTGCTCCTTTGCCGTAAGGCTTGAGCCAGTAAACCCAACCACTCGTGCAGCACCATGGAAGAATCTCAAAGTATTTTCCATTTACTTGACGTTTCCCTCAAAAAAGATCCAGTCATACTCATCAATCATGACGATTGATTTGCTCTATATCAATTAAAAGTCCTCATTGTCCATTATGGACTCCAAGTGCTTTTGCGTCATATAGTAGACGCCGTCCTTGTTCTCATACTGGTTAACATTGACATTTAGACCTAAGCTGGTAATCATGGCTTCAAACCTTTTCTCATCTCGCATTATCAGGTGGTCATTTTTTCCTATCACGAATACAGCTTTTCTGGAACTCTTAGCATGAAGAGCCGCCAATGTTGAACAGAGCAAAGTCTTTCCGTTGCCCACTTCAAAGTTTACAAATGTGAACCGGGAATCTTCCCAAGTCAGGAAGTTGAGGGCGAGCTTTTGAAGAGTGAGGAAGCTGAAGCCCAGTATTTGCTGAAGTCTTATCTACTGATTTGTTTACTGAAAGGCTTTGAAAGACATGTCTTTGTAAAATTCTACTACAGACTAAGAGTCTTTGTTGAGCTTTCTGAACTAAGTCAGTAATCGCTTCTTCTCCTCCTCTGTAAAATCACTCGTCTTGTTTGGGACATTTAAGAGCTAATTGAGTTTCGTAAAGTCGGCCCGAAGGCAATCTTGAATGATGTCTCGCCTTTATCTTACTCCCTTTTCTTGATAAATGTATGCAAGGTTCTTTCCTAGATCTGATATCTCGTCCAGCTTTAAAACCCAGAGAGGATTCCTCAGTCTTAACTCCTGTGATATCTATGAGAGATATGAAATAAAGTCTTCCTGGTCAATAAAGTCCCACTTCGAAACGAAAATTTCACTCAAGGTGCGAATGAAGTTATCCAGCTTTTAATAAAGAGTTTCACTTGAGAGTGAGCAAATTTGAATGAAGTCTCCCACTACATTAATTGGAATGTGCCGAATCAATCTTAAGCCCTGATCTTCCTTGAGAATCTATATAAAAGGCTTGTTGAGACAGAGCAATGTGTTGGGAAGCAGCCTAACTGCTTACGAATCAATCTTGAACTGCTGAAAGGTGCCTATCATCAGTGGAATGATGCCTATGTTAGCTTTGTCTAAGTCTGCTAGTTCATCCTGCAGCCTTTACAGGCATTCTGGCTCGTTAATGAAAATGTAGTTTGATAAGCCCAAAGCCTACTCGGTATTTGGTCGTTAGGCGAGAAGAATTAGGGAGCTCTTAAGTAGGGTCTCATCAATCTCTATGATTTCGTATAAATAGTAAAGCAGAGAGGAGAGAAATAGGCGGGTTTTGATTTGAAGGCTCACTTGAGCTCTTTGATTTAACTCATAGATGTTCCTGAACATGTCTTCGTACAGATTTTCCTAGCAGGCTGATTTAAGATTCTAAAGAAACTCGAGAAGACTCTAGCTGTTCCTATTAAAGATCTTCCAGATGAAGTCCTGCCTCTCTTGCGGCTTTAGGATCATGAATTCCCGAATGTAGTGGGAGGTAATTTCTGATTGAATTTTAGCACCGTAGTTGACTTGCGAATTGTGGCTATCAATCCTTTCGTCAACGAGCTCCTTCCCATTCTAGAGAACTTAATTAGAGCCTGTTACTTTCATCTAGACTTTAGCCTGACTTTATATTTCATTTAAATCCTTAGACTTTTGGTCTTTGACTAATTTAGAGTAGCTTTAAGTTGTTCTATTAAGGATAAATTTGCTCACAAACTTTGTGAGATCTCGGGATCCTATGAGTGGCTTGAACTACTCCAGCTCTAGGATCTTACTAATGTCATAATTGTTAACTGGCAAGATAAGTTTTGCTTTATCAATAAGATCTGGGTGCTCTGCTCCTTCGTATTTGGCTTTTCGACCTCTTTTCTAGACAGCGGCAGCTTTTGGAGGATCTTTGTTAATGTCTGAGCTCTGATCATGATTTAACTCGGAGCAGTTGCTTGAAGCTTAGTCCATGGCAATGCTAGGCAATTAATTTTAGGAGTCTTTCCTTAAATTATCTGTACTTTCTGATGATTCTGCTGAACGTTCTTGCTTTTCTAAATGAAGTGCTTGCATTTTATGTTTTGCGGGTTTTTGATTACTCTAAATTTAAATTACTATTACATCTTAATTAAAAAGAGCGCTTATTAATTAAGTCTTAAATCAAATTACTCTGTCTTAAATAGCTTTTTCTGCTAGATAATCTAGTAAATCAGAGATCTCTCTGGGCATTTTAGATAGATCATTGTGAACAATTTACAGTGGGGTCTGAGTGATTTGTCCATCATGAATATGCCATTTTTTAGTTGTTTGGTTAATCTGGAGGCCATTTCTCCTTTGATTAAATTAAATGTTTTAGCCGCTAAATCATAAAATATCTTGGCATGTGAACTCTTCAAAAATAGGCATTAAATCATCATTACAGCCATCTGTGCTTTTAGTAGTACCGTCGATTGCCGCTCTAGACTGTGGTAATAATAAAGGATTGAAACGAGAAATTTTCCAATTGCTCGGCAAAATATTTACCCCATTTAGATAAAGAATTAAGCTAATTAAGAATTCTTAATACGATTTAACAATAAATTCGATGATTTCATGGACTAGAAGGGCTTAGATAAATGTCTTTAATTGACAAACACAGAGTGAGAGAGACTTGGTTAGTAACGATAAGGATCAGAGAAAAGATCGTGGAGTAAGAAAAAGGTTTCTATGAAAATATTATTTTAAAGTCGAAAGAAGAAGATCTACAGTCTTATTTAATTGAGAAGAAGGCCTCATTGAATTAAATATTTGAATTTTTGATTTATCAATTCATTCTTAATTCAAAAATTTAGCTTTAGATATTATCTCTGTATCTTGAAAAGTTTCTTTGTAGAATTAAAGAAAAACAGCCTGTGTTCTTAGGATATTCATATTGCTACTTAAAATACCATCACTTGGTGTTCATCGTAGAGAACTACAAATGTGCAAGAAGCTTAGACATATGGCAAATGGTTAGCTGTTAAATTAAAATTCTCACTTATTTTGGCTAAAAAATCAGATAACTCAGTTGAAGATTCTATTTTCTTCATTTTTGCATGGAGAATCTAATGGCAGCTATGTAAATTTTCCATGAGAGGATTTTTCTGTGAATTATTTTGCAAAAATATTTAGGAAAAATGAACATTTAAAACTATAGCATTAGGTTCGATGATGCATATTATTATTAAACTATGAATCAAGTGGGTAGAGGTCGTATAAAAAGATCTAATAAACTTAAGGTACATTAATTGAAAATCTCCTATCTAAATATATCAACACATCAGGATTTCCTTAATCTAAAACACAGGGAGTTCTAACTTAGATACCTGAGAATATCAATGATTATTTCTCAGATCGATATAAATACGCATTTGCTTAACTAATTTATGCCCTAGCGGTTCTATTTGTCTTTAAAATAAATTAAATTTAAGCATGATTTAAATATAAAAGTCTCTGATCAGAGAAAAGTAAGAAGCAAGAAAGTATAAATTAATTATTAGTGAATAAACTTGTGTTTAAAGGGTGATTTAAGGAATATTTTTATTTATAAATTATGGATTTAATAATAAAATTATAAATAATGTTTCATGTATTTTATTTTTTATTCTCAATTAAATAATATTCTAAAACCCCATTAGTAAAATTTTAGAAGAATTTGGGGTAATGTAAAAGTGAAAGAAATAAATTGTAGATAAGAATAATAATACCATAATAACTTTATATATTTAAATCTTTATTTTTGGTGACTAAAAACTTTATAAATTACTAATTGTTTTTTAATCTCTCTATTTCTTTATCATAATTGGGTTTCTTCACTTTTTGTTTTATATTATATTCCCATTTCTCTGACCCTAAATTCTGATTTCTTTTATTTCAAGACTGAAAATCTCAAATTCTCTAATTTATTCTTCTTTGCCTTTATGAAATAAGTTACTGTATTTTCCATTGTAATCTGAGTTATTCTTATGCTTAAATAAGTGAAAATGAAATTATCATGACTTTAAGTTGAAGAGATTTATAAATTACTCCAACCATATATAAATGATATTATTTAAAGTAAAACAGAAAGTTAATTTAGTGTACAGTTGGTGTAACATACTGAATATTTAATAATATGTAAAGGGTTCAATTCCTAATAAAGTTGAACTTTTTAAAACAGTGAATGGAACAAGTGAATTAAAAGAAATACTATGTATAAAATGATAATTAATAGTTTATAAACCACTTTATCACTAATTATTTTATGCTTTTATTACATTCTTTAAACTTGTTAATAATTATAAATCAAATATCTGCTCTGATAATTTATATCAATGAAATTGTCTAACAGATTTGAAGTTAAAAATATATATATAAAATAATCACCAAAAATTCAAATTAAAAATTACATTAAGTAATGAGAAAAAATAATATGGAAGATATGGAAATAGTAAGAGTAATGATAAAAGATATTTGTGTGACGAGGTATGTGAAGTATTATTCAACTACTATAGTAAAAGCAGAATTAGGAGAAATTTTATAAATAAAGAGATAAATACATACAAGCTTCATTCAACAAAAAATGGGATTTCTTAAAAGATTTGAGTTTGAAAAAACCAAGAATAAAATTGTCACAACGATAAATCATTCAATTCAGCAAATACATTAATTAAAAAATATATTTTAAAGGATTAAAGATTAAGATTTACTAGTTTGTATAAACTTTTTAAAAGATAAGAGGAGAAAATTGCAAACATTTATAAAATAATATTACCAAATATAAAAAAATATTCCCAAAAATAGGATAATCTTGAATACAAATTAAAGGCGTTTTAAAAAAACTGCTACAAATGTTATATTAATTGTATCTTTTTTTTTTATTCAAAACCCCAAAACCCCTTCAGTAGTTTGATTGAGTTTTTGGTTGATAAAAGTAGACTTTTAGTGCATACTTTATTAGGGTTCTAATAAGGTTTATGTAGGGGTTTAATGTTTAAATATTAGTATTTTAAGTGAGTATAACAAGCGAGTTTTTAAATTATTTCACACAAACATAAGCTTAGAGTCATGTGGCAGTTCTCTGAATTTCATCTTTCTAAGTTGATGTTTGATTGTTTCTATTGTTTGTTAATTCTCTTTGCTCGGCTTGATAATAGATGAGTATGCAAGTTCTCTGAGACATCCATTTATTTTATTTTTATCGAGATATTGTTTGATTCTCTGCTTAGAATCTCTCTCCCCCCTGCAGCTAAAGTAAGTGTCTCCATCTCTCCAATCCTCTCTCTCTGGGAAATATCCAGGAGTGCCGTATACATTTCCTTATGCAGAGGCTTGCACTCTTTGAGCTCTGTTGAAGTCAATAATATAAACTCTAAGAGGCTGAAAGTTCATCATGATGTTCTCTGGCTTTAAGTCTCTATGAACATAACCTAGCTTGTGAAGCTCTTCAATCCCTTCAACTATCTGCTATACTATCTAGCTAATTTATCTCTGACATCTATTGTCAGATAAGAATTCTCTGTAAGTCATTTCAAGTAAAGGAAGCCTGAAGGCTACATGATCTTTACCAAGTAAAATAGCATCAAGCTAGATGATATGCCTGCACTCATTTAACTTTGCCTTTTAAAGAGCATAATACTCATTAGCAAATTCCATTTGGAACTTGTCATCAGCAAGGAAGTAATTGAAAGGATATATCTTGTAAGCATATTAGTCATCTGTAATGACTCTCTTCTCTATTTTTTTTTCAAGAGTGAGGTAACTTTCTAGACAAGAATCTAAGTCAATAATTTTTAATTTGGGAATCTTCATTGTCTCTATTTTAACCATGATTTTATTGATCTCAGAGACTTGAAAGTTCTTGACTGCTTTCTTCATTTTTACTTACTTCTAGACTTCAACTCTAAGAGACTCCACTGGATTTCTTGATCTTCTCTTTTAGAGGAATCTATTCCCTGTAGGTTCATGAATAAAGACAAAACTTTAATTGTGCTTTTTCTTTAAGTGCACTTTGAGGTCTCTAGTATGAGAATATGGCTTCTCACAGAACTCACAGACATACTTCCCATCTTTCTTTTAATGCTTGAGATATAACCTTGGCATATCGTTGTGTATATCTCTCAAGTGTCTCTTATAAGTTGACTTGTAAGGGAAAACTTTATTGCATTCTTTGCATTAATAGTCAACTTTGGCTGGTATTTATTAATGCTCTATGGCGGGTTGTTTAACCTCCTCCTCAATTTGCACAGCTTCTTTGATAACCTCCTACTTAACTTATATTTAAATCTCAAAGCTAGACTAGTCAAAGTTGTCATAAGTAGGCTCCCACTGAATACAAGCGCCTCTGGTCTCTACTTTTCTTGGTTGCTGGAATGATAACTTTTATTGACTTTACCCAAGTAATGCAGCTCTTCTCAACAGGTTAGCGCTCATTTTTGTTTTCTGATATATTTTATTATAATAATGATAAAATATACCTTGATAAACTATAATAGGAGAATATAAGGCACTCTGGTAGATTCTTTGCTGAGAGGTAAGAAAATTGCTAACCATAAAAAACTGTAAGTTGACATATTTAATGAGAATTTTATACATTTTAGTAAATTATAATACTCCTATTGAAGTTTTGTTTCTCTGAGGTCCTCCAAATCAAGTTTAAACTTAATTTGGAGGTAAAGTTATTAAACATTTTTAAATTTAATATGCTCCTAATTAAGTTTTAACCTTAAAATTTAACTACTAATAAAGTTTGAACTTAATTTGGAGGACCTCCTAAAATAATTAAACATTATTAGGCGCAATTTAATGGAGATAGATTGATAAAAATCGAAATCAATCTGTGAAACTTGGAGCAAGTTTTTCAATGCTTCTCCGTATATCTTTTTAAGGTTGACCTCCAGTAGGTCCTCCTATTTAGTAGTAAGATTTTAATAAACTTAGAATGGATATCCATAATTTTAAATTCATTAACATTTCTAGAAAGAGGAAGCAAGATGGAGTCTATGAATGATGCAATGAAGAGAATCTAATCTCAAGATTTGAAGGAAAATTTCGAAGTAAAGAGGACCTTTATAGATATTTGGTATAGCAAGGTAAGTGCTTAAGTAAGATTAATAAATCATTAATACTTGGATTGTTCTTACCGACTTAGGAGGGAACTATTATCTCATTCTTAAAAGCCTTACTGAGTGAAGAGAAAAATGCTTTTAAGTCTAATGAAATTAGGATGATTGAGATCTAACTACCTTGAAATATCAGTGACAAACCTATATGACGATGCTATGAGTGATCCGGACGTAGCTCTCTACCTTCCATCAAAGCTACAGGTCTCTAATAAGTTGCCAGAGAGAAACTTCTTCTTTGGTGTTCTTGCAACTCTGAAACCTGAGTACTTAATGAAGTTATTTAAGAAGCTCATAAGAAACGCTACAGCATCTCTTTTGAAGAAAAAGAGAAGCAAGGTATTAAAATAAGTGATACCTGGCTGTAGGAACTTCAAAAGCATCCTTTGATCTCAAGTAAGCTTAGTCTTTTAACTTTATAGAAAAACCTGGTACTGCTATATACTTGATGAAAGAGCGCAGCAAATTAAATAGAGAGAGAAGTTTCAAGTAAAGCATGAATTGAGTAAGAGACTCTACAAAGATTTCTAAAAGCCAGACGAGATGAACATAGATGCTGGGGCTGGCACTAAGAAACATGGGCCTAAGCAAGCCTTAAGAGTAGAAAAGAAAGAGAAGCCAAATCCCTTTCGGGCAAATTTAATATGTGATCTTATTCATTCGTTTAAATCTAATACTTTTTTATATACACAAAATCTCGCTTCTCTTGCGCTTACTTTTGTTTTATCATCGCTGACTCTTTTTGCAGCACTCTTAATAAAATCGACTGTATCTATCTTTAAATCATGCATCAGATGATTGAGCAGCAATTTCTTATTATGACCTTTCAATAACTCCCAATATAATTCAATTCCCTTGAACTAAGGGCTGTAAGGAACATTAAATACAGGTGTTATATTTAGCCTTTCATATTCCTTCCTTATCTTTAGTTTTTTGAACTGACAAGTTATCAACTAATAGGATGATCTCTTTGTCAGCGTACTTATCTCTGAGTTGTTTCAAGAACTTATTTTATTATTCAGTCTTTATAGAACGAGGGTGAATAACATAAGTCTCGAGGCCACTATCTTTACTTATTCCACCAAGAATAGCATGAGTTTATACTTTATCCTTTTAGTCATATACTCCAATTTTATCGTACTTTTTATACCAGGACTGATTAATAAAAGTGTTGAATGTAAATACTGCCTCATCAGCGTGTATGAACTTTATATTATGCTCTTACGACCTCTGCATTTAATCGAATATATAATTTAAATTAGTCTTATAAAATGGAACATTAAAGTCAATCACTCTCTTAATGCGATTGACTGTCTTGTAAGATATTCCGTTCTTTTTATATATGTTAGCTATCGATTAAGCAGATATGTGAAGCTCAGGAAATTGGTGATGAAACATCACAGCCTCTAGGCTAGAGAGAAATGAGCCTAGTATTTAAGAGTCTTATCATTAATAAGATATTCAATATGATGCTGCTAAAAATTTAAGGGTCTCTTAGGCTTAGAATTAAGATGCTATCTCTTTAAATTCAATGCTAATAGACAGTGAGACCTCACAGTTGCTGAGATTTATGGAGTAGCCTTGCTATAGATTTATAATTTAGAACAGGCTTGAGTTATTCACTATATTCATCACATCCATATCGCAACTTAAACAATAGATCTATATATTCACTGTCATAAACTGACCCCAAACCTCGCATATACTCACTTAAATTACTAATATTTAAACATTAAACCCCTACATAAACCCTATTAAAACCCTAATAAAGTATGCTCTAATAGTCTACTTTTATCAATCAAAAACTCAATCAAACTACTGAAAGGGTTTTGGGGTTTTGATTGCTGACTGTATATATTGAATTTTCCAATAATAAATGAATATTGTTTACAGGTTTATGAGTTCCATGACTCGAATCGCACACTTTTTTTCATTTCAAAAAATAATAATTGCCCTTCGAGACTTCTCGACCCTACTCTTTTGTTAATTGCGGGGTGCTGATCACGAATTCGCTATTAAAAGGGCGATTTGGATAAGTCATTACGACGAGCGATGTCAGGGAAGATTTTATGTTACTCAATTGGTGTTTTCGCATGCTTAGAAGCCAATTAGAGGAACTCAAACCCCACTTTAGTTGCTTGCTCAGCTAGTTAGCATCATTTATAATGGGTTTCCCCGGTAAATCGAAGTCATAGTTGATAAATATTTAATGGTTCACGAGATTGCTTTGCCAAAAATTCATCACAATTCTATTTTAATGTTAAAACCCTATAAGTGAAATAAGATTGAAATTTGAAGGTTATTATCTTAAAAGAATTAAGATAGCATACAAAAATTAAATATTATTAATTTAAATTGAATACTCTTAACATAAAAGGCATTATTTTTGAATATTTGATTCACTATTTATTAACCTTAGACGGCTATCTATTAAGCAAATGTATTGCTTCATTATCAATAGTCGTCGAGTAGGGTCTGTGATTATGTGGTCTTCCAAAAATATCAGCATTTATACGATTAGGAAGGAGTTATTCTATGTAATCATATAATTAATCTGGTTTTTAATTACCAATCTGACTGGAGATGATGATTTTAGGAACATTGTGAGTATAGATTTCTTTTTAAGTTCTGAAAATTTATTTTCTGTTATAGCAACAACACAGAATTCACTAACATGTCTTAGATCGAATCCGATGCCTGAGTGTAAAGTTTAATCTTCATTTAGTTTCCCCCATGTTAATATTTCTGCCTTTTTATATCCAATTGATTTTAAGCATGATAAGCATAATTCTAGATTAGAGTTAGTCATCCAGATAAACAAGTAGCCAATTTTTTTTAAATATTTAGATAGGAATACTTTAAAATATTTCAAGATCTTTTATAACTTGATATCCCAGTTTACAAGCTGTATCATTCTAGGGAGGATCCATCACTATAGCATCAAATAAGTTTCCTAATTCATTCACATTCAAAACCCCTTAATTAGGTTTATAAGTGCTTTGATTTGTAAGGAATTTGTAAGGGTTTGGGGTTATTAATTAAATGCGAAACAAAAATAGCAAGCATTTGGGGTCTATTTATGATGAAGAGAATATAGATTTAGTGTTTAAACTGCGATATGGATGCTATTTTTATAGTGAATAAGTCAAACCAATACTTTATAATAAGTCAATTGCACTGCTCTTAAAGTGAAGTCCATCAACTGTACGCTCCCACTGCCTTATAGCAGTATAACTAAAGTAAAAATAGCTGAATTCAAAGCCAAAGAGGAAGTCAAAGTTTCTATAGAAGCATATTGACTATCTCATTAATGAAAAAACTTTGAAGTATTGGGCTCACTTCTCTCTCGACCAACGAGCTCTTGTGTTTCACCGCCAGTTCCCTGAGTTGAAGATATCTGCATGGTCTGTTGCAAACATTTATAAACGAAATGGTATCTCTTACAAAGGTGTAAATTGTATCAAGAGAGTAATTGATTTCACTCTGCCATTTTACAACAGCAACTTAAATTATATTTATAATTAAATGCAGAGAGCCTAATAGAATAATATTAAGTTTATTCATGCTGACGAGGCTGTGTTTACATTCAACACTTTCATCTAGAAGTCTTGGTATAAGAGGAATAGTAATATAGAAGTATATGACTAGAAAGTCAAGGTATAAACAATGGCAATTCTTGGAGGTATAAGCGAGGATGCTGGTTTAGAAACCTATGTTATTCATCCTCTCTCAATTAAGACAAAGCAATATATTAAGTTCATAAAGCAGCTGAGAGAGAAGTCCCCCGAATAAGAGATTATACTATTCGTTGATAACCTATCAGTTCATAAGACTAAGGAATCTAAGAAAGCTTATGGACAACTAAGAATAACGTCAGTGTTCAACGTGCCTTTCAGTCCATAGTTTAATGGAATCGAATTCTACTAGGGTATATTAAGAGGCCATTACAAGAAACTGCTGCTAAATCACTTGATGCATGACCTACATTTCGATAAAGTGCAGTTTATTAAAAGTTCAGCGAAGAGAGTAGATAATTAGTTAGCTTAAAAGTGTGCTAATGAAGGGAGATTGAATGTATATATATATCAGTTTAGTAGTTTAGTTAATGAATATATAAGTCACATTTAAAATTCTTTAGAGGGAGCTGGTCTCTCTTTCTTTTCTTCCTCATAAGGCTTGCTTTAGCCTAGGTTTCATCTCTTGCTGCCAGCTCCAGCATCTACTTTCACTGACTCTGGAAATAAAGTATTTGAATAAAGTCCTTGCTAATTTCATACTTGTCTGCGACTTTCGCTCTCTGTGAAGCTTGCTCTTTTCCTTCATCAAGAAGATCTCAGTACCAGATTTTTCTAAAGAGTTAAGTTGAAAATCTAACTTGAAATATTAGGGTGCTTCTATAGTTCTGATAGCCGGCTCTCACTCATCTTAATCTCTTGTTTATCCTTATCTTCTGAAGAGATGCTGTACCTTTTCTTATGAGATTTCATAAAAGTCAAGTTAAATAAAGTCTTTCTTGTTCAGATTCTTATACTTACCAATGCCTTTTGTTGAAGCTAGTTGAACTTTGTTGAAAATTAAAATTTTTTCAATCAGGAATTGTGAATTCTAAGAAATATGTCAAGATGCTGTTGTTAAGAAGTCTATAAGTCTGTAAATTATTGATCTGGCCTGACAACCTTTAAAATAATTGTCAGGCCTGACAATCTTTTAAATAATTGTCAGGCGAGGTAATTTTAGATATAATGTTCCAAAAGTAATTAAGAGATATAGAAAAGGATTAAGAACATTGTTCTAATTATCCCTATTAAATGTAAAGGGTCCATCAATATCATATGAGATATTCAAATAGGCACCCTATAAAAGCCATTTGGACTTTATCTAAAACCAAAAGGAATTAACAATACTGAAAAGGAAACTAATAGTAAAAAATACGATAATAAGAAAAGCAATTTTATTAAAAATCAAAGAATAAATTTAAAATCATTGGTACTGATTATACTTAAAACCATTAAAAAAAATGGGGGCCTGACAATTATTTAAAAGATTGTCAGGCGTAGAAAATAAATAAAATTCAAATATTAACAAAAAAATAAATATTAAATTTAGAATATGCAATAATAATTTAAGGAAAGTACAACTTACTTGACTTGTATGAATTCTTAAATAATTTCTTTCAAGTAATCACCTTTAATTGTTGCAAGTATTCCAAAGAAATTGTTTCTTTCAGGTAGCTTATTTGACAACTGCTTCTAAGTAGGCAGGTACTGCGAAACCTCTGGGTCGTTCATAGCATCATCATATAAGTTAGTCACTGAGATTTCTGGATAGTTTGGGATCTCTGCAAACTTTACATCTTAAATTTTCAATGCTTTTTTCTTTTCGCAGTATCGCTCTTAGAAATCATATTTTAGTACCTTCCATCGTTGGCAGGAACAAACCAACTACATAATAAAGATTAGCTACTATGATTTTATTAACTTGCTACACCAGGTAACGATTCAAATCCTCCTTGCATCTAAATCTTTGAATCAATTTTTGTGCTTGCACTCTTTTCATTGCATCATTCATTAACTCCATCTTTTTTACAGATCTAAGATATGATACTCAAATTTAAGTTTATTGATTTCAATTTTATACTTCTTTAAAACTTACTATTAAATATGGGGATCTTATAGGAGGTCAACTTCTAAGAAGGACTGGTTTCAAACTTGAGGGATTAAAATCAATTTCTACTGTTATAGTTCCATATTTTTTAATTAAAATTGTTGCGTACTTAATTAGGAGCAGCTCCTAAATTGCTATTACTTAATTAGGAGCTTTAATTAAAGCTAGTACTTAATTAGGAGCACACTAATTTTAATCATAAAATGACAGATTACCCCCTAAAGCAGTATGTACTTAATGAAAAACATCTCCTAAATTGGTACGTGGTATAATCAACTTATTATAGAAAGATAAAATTGTTACTTTCTCACCCAAAGTTAGAGCTGGTTCGTCTCTTAGAGCTCATTCCTCTTGGCTAATACTCTAAATACTTCCCTTGAAACTTGTAGGCTTGCAAAGCTCTCATATAAGCTCTCAGTTATAGAGGCAGTTTTATAATTTTAAATTCAAATTTAAATATGAGCGCTAACATTTTAAGAAAAACAACAGCACTTCCATCAAACTAAATGAGACTTACCTTTGGCAGCAATAAAAAGTGTGATAGCTGTGAGATGAACTCTCATAAAGAACTACCAGAGCTATCACTTGAGGTCTCTGTTATTAAAATAGAAATTAATAATAGAAAATAAATGGCCAAACAAGTGTGTGGGAGACAGAGAGGAGGAGAAAGGTATAAATGAAATTCCTATACAAACTGAAGAAGCTGAAGTCTATTTTTGTGAACTTTGTGAGAGAGAGACTTCGCTCATAAATCTAGTTGGTATTAGCATATGAAAGAGCATAGAGAAGCCAAGCCACTGTTTACTTAAAGCATGATAAAAAAGATGGAAAATATAACTTCTTTGAGTGCCATTGCAATACTCTCATACAAGAGACTTGAAGAAGCATCTTTTCAAAGCTCACAAGAAAGATATAGAAGTTGAGAATCATGAAGTTGAGCTGAAGCTTCTCAACAAAAGAATAGCGAGGGAATATTCTAAGGTTGTAGTTCCTGAATAAGCTAGATAGTTAGAGTACGTTAGGAAGTCATGCAACCAAATGACCCCTGAAATAACAAAAATTATGATCAAGATTCAATACAAAAAAATACCAGTTCTTGCTTAAATTGACCTAGATACTTCTCTTCAAAGCTACCTTATTTTAGAAGACTCCTTTGAAAAGAAAATTATCAATGATCATCAATATGCATACAAGGTGTATCCCTTCAACTTTATCTTAAGTGATGATAAATATTCAATTAAAGCCATTATCATTGGCATTTTTATTTATTTATATAATTATAATTAATTTAAATAATAAATTAAATTCAATCTTCTTCAAATCCTTTAGTGATAATTTTATGTTTTTTATATAAAAAGTCCATTAATCTTGGCGTCGGCAAATTTAAAAATTTGCCGACGGTTGCAGGCGATTTATAAATTATTTAATTTAATACATGAATTAATATATTAATTAAACTTAAATTCATGATTCAAAAATCATTTTGATATGTATAAATCCCTTTAGATTTATACTTATCTTTAAGGAATTACAAAAGCACCCTTTAGACATTCTATAATAATATTTTTACGGAAGTTTTAACTTAGTTTTATTCTATTTTTAGTTTTCAAAATTCAATATAGATTTATATAGATCCATAAGGATTTCTAATAGTTAAAAGGAATTTTGAATCCTAAACTTACTTTAAATTGATGGATAAATTTTTAATATGTTATTTAAAATAATGAAATCGCCAGCAATCGTCGGCAAATTTTAAAATTTGCCGACGTCTATACTAAATAATTATATCAATTTTATATTAAGATTAGTAGTTTTATAGTTTTAGTATAACTAATCACAAAGTTTTAAATATATTAGCTTAAATTATATATAAAAGGAAAAATGCAAAAAGTCATGGTTCTTATTGATTAGATGGAGTTTAAAAATGAGTATCAAGTTCTCACTCAAGCAAAGTTTAAAGAGTGTAGTTACTTAATCAAGCTAGATGCTGTTCTCCTTGCCAAAGGACCATGTTGCTTTCAGACTTCCACTCTATGAAATGGCCTTAAGAGATTTCATTATAGATCAAAAGAATCATTAGTAACTTGGATAAATAGCAACTATGACCGTATAATGTATTATAGAGCTTCATAATATAGGGTTTGTTCACAGAGATTTGAAGCCAGAAAATATAATGATAAACTTCTCACCTGTAAGAGTAGCAATAATCGATTTTAACAGAGCCTAAAGATTGGAAGTATCAAGAAATGGAACTGTAATGGGAACGCAAGGGTACTATCCAGAAAGAGAAGACTGGAGAGATGGAGACTTATAGTGGGATGTGTGGGCTTTAGCAGCTATAATAATAGGTGCGATATGCCTCGAAACGATTACTGCTCTTCAAGATGCGAGAAGGATGCTAAACAAAGAATAAAGTAATTTATTGACAAAGCAAGAGCAACTCAATCAATGAAACAAATGGCAGAGACAATAATAATTAAACCAAACTCAAGATCAGACATATCAATAGAGCAGATAGAGTTGTGGTTAAGTAAGATAAACGTCAGACCTCTCCCACATGATCCAAAAGTGCATTTTGAGTGATTAAATTAAATAAATTTACTATAAATTTCACATTAAAACCTATTAATAACCCCAACCCCAAACAAATTCCCTAAAAATCAAAGCACTTATAAACCTCATTAAGGGGTTTTGGGGTTTTTATTATGATCTGCAAAAATTTGATTCCACATAGTTTTATCTTTTATGCACCTTGTTAATATTGTTAAAATACATTTGAAATGGAAATTTTAGATAAAATAAATAAATCAATTCAAATAAATAATTATAACTGCCTGTAATTAGGAGTGTCCATAATACAAATTAGATTTAAAATAATTATAATCAAATTAATTAAATAAATAATTATATATAATTAAACTGTACAGATTGTGCAACAGTGCAAAAATATAATTACCCAACAAAGGGTTGGTAGTGTGCAAATATATACGAATTATATTAATTAAATATATAAATATATAAAATGGTCTCAATCGGTGACGGCACAGATACCGTAGACAAAAGAGAGTGCGAACCTCTGTTACTTATGGCGCCACTTGTTTGCATAAATGTCCTGCAGATTCCTCTCACGGCAGTGACGATGTCTGTATCGGTAAGTTTATTCTCAAGCTAACATGTTTTTAGATAATGTGGACACAACAATCACTAATGCAAATGAGGCAACTGACCAAACCAAATCAGTTCGTAAAGATGATACATACTCATGGACTCTCACCGTAGCTGATGCTGATGATGAAGATACAGTTGTACTCTCAATCAAAACAGTCACCAAGAAAACTCCAGTTGAAGGTGATGAACCAAATCTAGAAGATATTGCAGTAAACACCGTAAATGACAAATGGTTTTACATCACTGGTCCAGCAGCGTCAACAGACGACTTCACAGTTGAATTTAAGGATTACCTAAAAAACGGTGATGAAATTGAGCTCGGCGATACTATTGTTTACGATGTAGAGCTTGAAGCTACCGACTCATTCGACGCTACTGCTACATACACAATAACTCTTACTGCTACCGCAGAGAAGACCATTTTATATATTTATATATTTAATTAATATAATTCGTATATATTTGCACACTACCAACCCTTTGTTGGGTAATTATATTTTTGCACTGTTGCACAATCTGTACAGTTTAATTATATATAATTATTTATTTAATTAATTTGATTATAATTATTTTAAATCTAATTTGTATTATGGACACTCCTAATTACAGGCAGTTATAATTATTTATTTGAATTGATTTATTTATTTTATCTAAAATTTCCATTTCAAATGTATTTTAACAATAATAGTTGTTCTTGTTCATTTTTTGCATTACCCACTTTAATTTTGTGCAATTATTTAACCCATTATTTGTTCTATCTCTAATATCGAGTGGAATTTGTCTTAATCTTTTCTAGTATAACTTTAACAATTTCTTCTTTTAAAATTTAACTTCCCTTTTTTTGGGATCCTAAAACTTTACTTGTGTCAGTTTTTCTTAATCATTAATTACCAATTCGAGTTTTTCATTTTTTCTTTCAAATGTTTTAATTTTTCATCGAACACTCTTTAGACTTCTGTAATTATTGCAAGTTTAATGTTTCTTGCTCGAAGAAATCATTTATAATAGAAAGTTATTATTGAAGCGATTTTATATTACTTTTTAGATTTTTAATGATTTTATCTTTCTGCTGTATTATTACCTAGGTAATTTATTAAATCTTTTATCAAGCTAATCTCTTCTTCTTATTTTTTTGTTAAAAAAGTTTAGCTTTCCATTTTAGTATTTTTTGTTATAAAGTTTAGCTTTCCATTTTAGTATTTTTTGTTAGGTAATTTCCTGCTTCATTTTACGCATTTCTAATCGATACTCTTAAAGATTTCACGAGACTCATTCCTCAAATATTTGTTGACGTCATTTATTTTTTATAAAAGAATACTCCCTAAACCATTTCTTAAACTAATAATAGTTGTCAAACTTGTGCATTATTGCAGTTATTTCTTTTTTGACAGATTAAACTTCTTTTTTAGTATTTTAATATACTTTTTTAGATTAATTTTTTTCTTTGCTTAAATTATGGTATTTTTATTAATGATTATTTTGGCCATTAGAATCATTGCTTTGAGTGTTGTTTATATCTTCAATTTGATTCTCTCTTGGAATATTTGTTTAATCTTTAATTAATTATAATTTATCTTAAATTATTGACTTATTATGCTTGGCATAAAATTAATCGGTACTATCTTATTCACTAAGTTCGCTGTCACTTCCTAATGAAGTTGAATTCAAGCTTGAATCTTGGTTCTCATCTATGTCATAATTAGAAGGAATATCTTCCCAATCACATTCTTTGTCGTAATTATTTTCAACACAAAAGCTTTGCTAAGGTTATATTGAACTTTCATATTCTTTAAATTGTCCTTAGGACTATAGGTTACAGTCCAGTTATGTTTCATCATTTAAATTTTCGATAATTTTAATCATAATCTAGTTTATATAAAAAATTATTATTATTAATAACTATTACACACAAAATTAAATCAATAAAAATAGCTTTTTAATTAAATATTTAAATATTAAACACCTAAAAACTAAATTATTTAATTACATCATAAGACAAGCTTTACAATAAATAAAATTACTTAAAACATTCTTGCTATAATTAGCAAAAAACAAATAGATTAATTATTATGAAATAACTTCAAATATTCATTATCTTTCAAGTAGATACTTGCGCGAATTAAAAATAAATAAACTGAAGCCAATTGCAATAATGATTAAAATCGTGTGTGTGATTAATGATTAAAATCAAAAATTAAAATAACATCAAAAACTTTAAACATTAAACTTAAGTAATATACAAATAATTTAATTGAAAATTAATTCCAAACAACCAATAAGTTATTTACTACTTAAACTTAATAATTTAGAATAAGATTCAATTTCAACTCTTTTGAATAATTTACTTGCCTTGCATAATTTTTTATGAAGAGTTTTCGCTATTAAAGGAATTATTTAATTTAATTCATTCTGATCGTCGTGATTCGGAATAAGCGAGTTGATCTAATTGTTAATTTTTGAGTAGTCAATTTAATACAAATGAAATTACAACAAACAAAATTTATGATAATCAATTTTTCAACAAGACATAAAAAAAAATAAAATTTCATAGTACTTTTTGTTATCATTTTATTATACTACTCCAATGACTTATAGATCGTAAAAATCAAGTAAAATTTTGGTATAATTTTATAAAATCCCCCAAAAAATCTAATAAATACTACATCGATTAAATTCCTATTTTTTTAATTATTACCTGAGATAAAAACTTGTCAACACACAAAAATAAATTGATAATTTTCATTAAGAACACTGAAAATTATTGAGTATATGCCCCTCTTAATGAATTTTAGTTTAAGTAGTGTTCTATGTAAAATTCTTAAGCAATATACAAATAAAAAACAAAAATTCAAAAATACTTGCTTCATCTTAAGCTATTGGAATAAGATGAATTTTAATTATCAAACGCTTATTTATTCCTCTCTATATGATTGAAAATAAATTCATGAAATATTCGAAATTATTTTTCAAATCTCTAAGACTGTTCCCTTTTATTACAATTTGTGGAAGTATTAAATTAATAGGAAAGCAACAATATAATTCTCAAGCAAATACGAAAAGAAATATCTCTAAATAAATTATTGAAATTTAGTAGAAGTGCATAATCCTTTTGAACTACTTTCTTAAAATAAATCTAAACCTATTACTAAATCAAAATGCAAGAGATATGATCGGTAATGCCGAAGTTAATAATTAAAACAGATTTTACTAATGGTAAATTAGAGCCATTCAGAAGGTTAATCTTAGGAAGGTTATGACTTTAATTATATAAGCTAGATTTTGATATTGAATAACAAAAAGGCTTTTAGCTTAATTTGAATGTTTTAAATTCTTTTACTAAATTCAAATGATATTAAAATGAAATTCGACTCCGTTCGGCAAAAGATATATCAGCATTGTCAAAGAAAGCAAGAGATTTAAAAAATTAGGTTTAAATGAATGTTAAAGTCAAATTAAAAATTGATAAAATGATTAACCTTATTCACTTAGGCTATAAGCTTAATAATTTCAATGAATTTTGAAATGCCTTCTAAAATGATGCTTTAATCCACGAATAATCAAGCAGTAATGGCTTCCAATTTTAGCTAATAACTAAGATCTAAATTTATCAAAATTATTGATAACTATAAAAAGCTTACCTTGTAATAGATTTGAAATCAAAACTAAGCTAAGTAGTATCTATCTTATATAAAAGCAATAAGTTTTTCAATAGGTGCAAGATCAAATTAAAAGCTATTGGAATTTTAAGCTTCTCTAGCTTTCCCTGATATACTTACTTCTATGATAAGCAGCATTCTTTAGCATTAGAACTGTCGACTATCTCCAATTAATATTATCTTTTTCAATATGATACACGATTTTCATTATAAAGTACCAAATAAAATACTGTTGTAATGATCTTAGTTTAAGGTGAAATATAAATTTCCAGAAGAGCTGATGCCACCAATAATATTGACTTAGGAAATTCTTCGAGAACTTGAATTGTATCGTTTAAATACTTTAACTGGCCAAGCTCTGACTGGATTTTCAATCCATTATATGCTGCTCTCACCTATATTTATCAGGTTGAATCCCTCATCAAGAATTCGAGCGAAATTAAAAGCAGCAAGCTGCCTCTGTAAAATTAATTTATAAGAATTAGTTCTGACATCAACAGAGTAAATCTTTTTATAGCTTAGGCCCAATTATTTTCTAGCATACTTACTCAACCAGCCCTAAGATACCTTAATATCAAATTATTATTTCAAGCTTTCTTACAATTCTTTTAGATTTGAAATTTTCTATCCTGACGGAAAAATTCTTTATAAATTATTTTAAGCTGTATGAAATTTTGCCACAGCGTTTTAATGGAACGTTTCTGTTTAAATGATTTCCATTACGTATATGTTGAAAAATCTTTCTAACCCTCTATATGGTAACCCCTAATCAATTGCTAATGTTATTCAAGCTGCAACCAGAATTGAAATAAAGGTCACAAATATTCTTATCAAGTTATGCAGCTCTTTTAGCATCTGTTTAATTTTAAAATCCCCTCAAAATTCCTAAATTAGAAGGCTCTTCTCCAAGACTAAGGAGTAAAAGCCAATCCTAAATTTATTCAACACATGGAAATGCTTAAGTTTACATCTTATGAATATATTCACATAAACCCCAAGATGCTCATGAAGGCAATGATTATTAAAGTAAGTAATTAAGTTATAATGTAATACTAATGAAGTTATAAAGTAATAGTTTGTTTCATAATATGAGTTATTCATGTATTGAGTAAATTTTTTTTGAGACTTTATCGAATAAAAATTACTTACCCTCAATGATGATAAATCTAACATGGTCATTCCTTGAATTAAATCTTTAGACCGTTTGTAAAATATCTTATTCAAATTTAGGTTACTTAACTTAGCCAGATTCTACCTAAGTTTCATCACAATTTTATACTTATTGAGATGTTTTAGCTTGTTATTAAATAATACTGTTTCCTTCATTTTTAATTTATTATTTCTCAAGAACTGTGACTCTTGAGTTAACTATTTTAATATTGTTATTAATAGTTACCATACTTTCATTAATCACTTTATATTTTTCTTATTAAGCTTTGTTTATTTTATCGGAAATAATTTTTATTGTTTTGTTTATTCGCTATTAAGTGCTTCTTGAGCTTTGAAATTTTTTTTAGTTATTTCTTCAGATTTAGTAAAATCTTACTAATTTTATGAGAGAATAGCTATAATTTCATCAATTCTTTTGTTTAAAACTTAATTAAGTTCTTGGATACGTTTAGAATGATTTCCCAGCTACTCTTGTGACACAATTCCAATAGTAGGGGAAGCTTTTTTAATGTCATCAATTAACAATATGAAAGCATCTTAAATTTCCTCTATTCCTTCTCTTATTTATTATTGAATTTAGTTAACATCCAAGTCTTTAACATTCTTATCTAATTCTTAAATTCTTTGTAAATTTTTATCTATTTTCTAACTAAGTTTTTCAAATATTTGTGTTTCTAAAACTTCAGGTACGTGCACCAGTAGTCTATCGTACATGTTTTTCATGAAATCGGCAGTCATTTTTTTGTAATTTGTTGAAATTATTTCCTAGACTTTATCTGAATTTAGGTAAGTCATCTGAGAAAGTTTGGGAATCCTAATTCTCTGTTAGTTTCTAATTGGAGCTCAAAGATTCATATTAGAATGGAGCTAGAATGTTGCTTTATTGTTCATATTCAGTAGAGCTTTAATTCTTTTCACTTTTTGCCAATTAATTATCTTGGTTTTAATTTATAATAGGTTTCTTAAAATGATTTCCACTTTATATTATTTGCAAGTTGTTTTTCCCAGGTGTATTAAATTTGCTATCACTTTTTTTTTATTCAACTTTGCAATCAGGCAATTCTTATGAGTATTGATGGGGATTATACTAAACCTTTTTTGCAATTCTATTTTTACATCTTTAAAAGTTTTTCGCCCATTATCTTTTATTTTTTTAGGTACTCTAAAATTTTATTTTTTTGTTTCCTCAATCTTTAACTCCCTTCTGTTGCTCTTCAGTAAAAACTCTGCTTGATAATAAGAGGCCTCAGAGGATTCTTCAATTTATTTTTACTTCTTACTACTCTTTTACTTTTTTGTCACTGATTGATTGCTCATTTAGAAAATTCTTTTTTAATAATATATCCCCCTTTTTATAGCCCATTATAGATTTAAATTTAGTAACACGAAACCTAAAAATCGAAACATCATGACATTTTTTTAACTATAAATAAGCTAACTAAGTAAATTCAGGATTAGAATTTAGCTTCCTTATTTTTGAATTCTTAAAACAGTTAAATTTCAATTTAATTTATCAGATATTAAGTTATTTATAAACTCAAATAAAATCTACTAAAGTCTCATAAATTCTCCTAAAGTATCATGAAATCTACTAAACTATAATAAACTCTACTATTTTCAACTCAATTCTAAAAATTAAAATCAGACAATTTATGTATAAAATAATAGTAATTGCTTTTATATAGCTATTCCTAGTTTACTATAAAGAAACTGATTAGTAGGGACTTGCATTGTATTAGATATTTTTCAAATACATATAAGCTAGAAATAATTTTATCAGAAATTTATCTATTACTAAAACAATGTTATTGACAAAAAGTAAAAAAGTCAAACATTATTTTAAGGTTTTTTTCATTCTAAAAGTTTTATAGGTTGAGACTTTATAAATAAATATATTCAAAACTTTTCTTAAAATCTGATAAAAGAAAATAGGAAAAAGTTAGAAGCTTTATTTTAAAAAGATAGACATTAAAATTAAAGTTGGTTTATAAGTTAAATAGGTTACTATACTTAATTAAAAAGTTTTGTTAGTCAAATTAATATGTTTAGCTCCTAGGGATAAAAATCTTAATATCAAGAGTTATTATTATATTGAATAGGTCCCAACATTTAGGGACAGCCTAAGTCATCTAAGAGTCTGTCATTCTGGAGTTGGTGGACCAGTTGCTTGTAGTTCGTTAAATCATGAATTTGCTCTTGCATTCCCTAAAATTCTTGTCTCATCCTTTCATTGTTTTCTAGGTATTTCTGTTTGCTCTGTCTGGGTACTGATTCACATCTTTCATCTCTTTATTCAAGTTGGGCCTTTATCTTCGTTTGGCTGACTATTTAATTAGATACGCCGACCTCCCTTTTTATACTAACGAAAAAATAGATGTACATATACTTACCGCTGTAGCGTATAGAGTTATTTAAGGCAGAAACAAATTCAGGCTTCATGTGCACAATCAAGTTGTTTGATTAGTCAAGTTTTTATCTTATCCTGATTTTTGCTTGCATAACCATGCCATTAATGCCCTCCTAATCCAAAGAAAATAAAATTTCAACTATCCATTACTTATCTAAATGGAGCCAGTCGCATTGATCTGGCAAGTAATTTAGTATAGAGGGTTTAGTTTAGACATACCCGAGAAAATCATCAGAGGTTAAACCCTCTATTTAAGGAACAGCAGCAACGATTACATCTGACCTTTTTAAATACTATAAAGTCGTTATTTATTCAATTTTACCTCTTTGTTTCCATTAATTATACTTCTAAAGAAATAGACATTGATGCAGTTTACTTTTGGCAAGTATGCCCCACATTCTTGAGTCAAAAAGTCGTATAGTTCTTTTTTACTTCCTATTTTCTCTCTTAACTAGTGAATATTGATCTCCTGAAGTCTTTTATCTATTTATATTAGGCTTTTGTAGGGAATTTATAATTACAAAATACTTAATAGTACTTAATAAATTAATTTGTATTTAATAATTTTTATTAAGTTTTTTTAATAAATAGGGAGTAAATAAAACTATAAGCAAAAATAAATTCCTTATAAAATAATAACTTTCTCTTAAAGAAAAATAACTCAACATAAAGATGGAAAATCTTAGTCATGTTAATGCTTACAAATAAAGAGATATTCGGAATTTTCTTGATATTAATTACAATAACAGTTCCTAATCAGAATCAGAATAAAATTAATTAAATGAGGCAAGCTCACAGGGGTAGAACTTAAGTGATGAAAGCTGGAAATGTGAAGCTACATCGGTCATTTATGTATAAAATTTTAGATAAGAAGATCTGTAATTAAAGACAATAACCCACGATAATTTAATTGATAGGGTAAATAAAATCTTGGAAACTATCTCCGGAATTATTAACAACAGCATTATTAGCGACCCTAGTAAAGTTTCTAAATAAGTAAAATGCCTCGACTTTTTTTAAAATAGCATTAGCTAATAAGAATTAAAGGATATCTTTAAAAAGCTCTATAAGCACATCTCTAGTATAATTAAAAGGAAATTAGGGGACTTATAAATTTTGAGGAGATTAGAAATAAAGCTCTTTAGGATTTTGAAACTATTTACTAAA
Source organism: Oxytricha trifallax (assembly GCA_000711775.1). Classification (NCBI taxonomy): domain Eukaryota; phylum Ciliophora; class Spirotrichea; order Sporadotrichida; family Oxytrichidae; genus Oxytricha; species Oxytricha trifallax. The sequence goes on along the minus strand of ARYC01001195.1, from coordinate 4,868 downwards.
CTTAAATATAAGAAACAAAGAATAGTATTAGCAAAGAAATTTTTTAAATGAGATTTCTTTGAATGAATGATATAATAAAAAGTCGCTGAACATGCAACTTTAAGCTAATGAAAGTCAAGAAATCCTTATCTAGAAAATAAAAAGCATTTATCTCAACTAAAAATGCACCAAAAAATTTCTTATGAAATGATTTTAACTAACACGCTCCTAATTACATAATGCTTTGAACGATTAGTTAGATATACTGACCTTAAAATAATTAAGGCAGCAAAGAAAAACTAGTTCAAATTTTTAAGCAATTAAAATTTTCATTTAAAAAGAACTTTAGGAAGGGATCTTATTAAAGTCATCTGAAGAAATCAGCCAAAAACTTAAATAAAAATTAGGCTTACTTATTAGCAAGAATAAGTTGTCAAATTTCTTGAAGTCATCTTTAAAAATCATCTATAAAAGATTTACAAAATTAACCAAAGGACAAATTGTGTATAGTCCGTTGTTGCTAGACATTTAGCAGCAAAAGACTTAATAGAGCAGTCTAGCTTATCTAAAACAATTATCAATATAGATGAAAGCAGCATTCAATTGACAAATGATACCAAAATGAGTTGGAGCTTAAAAGGGGTTAAGCATTATTCTGACTTATCGCAAAGACTATATCAAGTGAATGCGCTTGTAGGAATTTCTAATAGAGAGGATGTATATTTTCATAATATAAAGGGAATAACAATAGTAAAACATTTTACTATTTTCTCTTGGAGTTGGTAATCATTTTTGATAAATAAGACAAGCATTGGAGAACAAGCACTATATTTTTGCTTGATAATGCGACTTATCATAAAAGCTAGTTTATCTATAGAAAATTCAGATTGCTATAACTTAGCATTTATTACTTAGGACCTTATCATTTTGAAATGGCCCCTGTTGAGAAGTTATTTTCATTTATAAAAAAATCAATATAAATCGAATTAAGCCATTTGAGAGTAAGTTTGAATAATTAATCAAAATTGTATATAGATTTAATGTATAGATAAAGCACGATAAAGTCTTAATAAGTTCAGAATCTAGTGATCTTTTACCATCAGGTTCTACTGAGACTATCTACACATCTTAGAGATCGGTGCTAGTTTGGAACCTCATCCTTCATGCATCAAAAGTAGCTCATCTTATCGTTGAATAATTGTAATCTCGATCACATCTCCATTTCAGACTGTCAACCAGGAGATCCTTTGGGAGGCCAAACCTCCATTTTTACTCTTTGATTTTTAATAATTTTGATAAGTTTTATTAAATTAATTAGGCTGATTAAAACTTTTTAAGTTTTAATGCTTTTAATATAATAATCATGCTAATCATTTTAATCTATAGAGAAATTTTATTAAAGATGTCTGATTTAATTTTTTATTAAATGTGTTAAATTAAAGCTCAGCCTAATTAATTTAATAAAACTTATCAAATTTATTAAAATCAAAGAGTAAAAATGGAGGTTTGGCCTCCCAAAGGATCTCCTGATTGACAGTCTTAAATGGAGATGTGATCGAGATTACAATTATTCAACGATAAGATGAGCTACTTTTGATGCAAGAAGGATGAGGTTCCAAACTAGCACCGATCTCTAAGATGTGTCGACAGTCTCAGTAGAACCTGATGATAGAATATCACTATATTCTGAACTAATTAAGACTTTATCGTGCTTTCCAAAAAATTTTTGTTCTTATTATTTTTTTTAAATATATTAGTTTATTTATGTCACCTATAACATTCAAAACCCCAAAACCCCTTAGTGAGGTTTATAAGTGCTTTGATTAGTAAGGTATAGTTGGGGTCATATTGGGGTTAGTAGAGAAATTAGGCCAATTTGCAAAATAAGAAATAGAAATTAGCGAAATTTAGGGTCTATTTATGATGAGTAATACTTAGATTTATTGCTTAAGCTTAGGTATGGTACAAGTATTAATATAGACTAAGTCAAACCAGTAATGAATTAGGCAGCTATAGCAAAGCTCCTGCGCAAGAGTGCCTCAACAGTTAGGTATCATTGCTTGTTGGCTGTTTACCATTATAAATCAGGCACTTGAAAGCATCCTGCAAGAAAAAAAAAGTTCTCACAGCACCATATTGACTACCTCTGTGATTCGAAGACTTTAAAGTATTGGGCACACTTTCCACTAGACTAGCGAGCTGTGATGTTTCATCGCAAGTTTCCTGACATGCGTATCTCTCCATAAACTATAGCCAACATTTGTAGAAGAAATGGTATTACTTTCAAGACTGTCAACAGAGTGAAGAGAGTGATTGATTTTACAGTGCCATTTTATAGTTTAAATTAAACTATATATATGATTAAATGCAGAGGGCTATTGACAATAACATCAAGTTCATACACGCTGATGAAGCTGTGTTTACCTTCAACACTTTATAATAAGTCTTGGTATAAGAAGTATGATAATATAGAAGTCTACGATTAGAAAGTAAAGGTTGTAACCCATGCAATTTTAGCAGGTATTAGTGAGGACTCTGGCTTAGAAAGTTATGTTATTCATCCTCGCTCTATTAAGCAAGAGTAGTACATAGTGTTCCTACATAAGCTGAGAGATAAATACAACGATTAAGAGATCATCCTGTTTGTTGAAAACCTCTCAGTTCATAAGACTAAGGAGTCTAAGAAAGCTTATGAAGAGTTAAACATTACTCCTGTATACAATCAAAACCCCAAAACCCTTAATGAGGTTTATAAGTGCTTTGATTTGTAGGGTATTTGTTAGGGGTTGGGTATTAATTAAATGCGAGACTAAGATTACAAGCTTTTGGGGTCTATTTATGATGAAGAGTATATAGATTTAGTGTTTAAACTACATTATGGATGTGATATGTATAGTGAATAACTCAAACCAGTACTGAACTATAAGTCTATTGCACTGCTCTTAAAGTGTAGTCCCTTAACTGTTCGTTCTCAGTACTTGAAAGCTGTGTAATTAAAACAATAATAGCTGAATTCTTAGCCTAAGAGGAAGTCTAAGTTTCTATAGAAGCATATTGACTATCTTATTAATGAAAAAACTTTGAAGTATTGGGCTCACTTCTCTCTCGACTAACGAGCTATTATGTTTTACCGCCAGTTCCCTGAGTTGAAGATCTCTGCATAATCTATTGCAAACATTTATAATCGAAACGGTATCTCTTGCAAAGGTGTAAATCGTATCAAGAGAGTAATTGATTTCACTCTGCCATTTTACAACAACAACTTAAAATATATTTATAATTAAATGCAGAGAGCCTAATAGAATAATATTAAGTTTATTCATGCTGACGAGGCTGTGTTTACCTTCAACACCTTCATCTAGAAGTCTTGGTATAAGAGGCATAGTAATATAGAAGTATATGACTAGAAAGTTAAGGTATAAACAATGACAATTCTAGGAGGTATTAGCGAGGATGCTGGTTTAGAAACTTATGTTATTCATCCTCGCTCTATTAAGACAGAGCAGTATATTAAGTTCTTAGAGCAGTTAAGTGAGAAGTACCCTGAATAAGAGATTATACTCTTCGTTGATAATCTTTCTGTTCATAAGTCTAAAGAAACAAGAAGAGTTATGAACAACTTAGAATAACGCCAGTGTTCAACGTACCTTACAGTCCATAGTTTAATGGAATTGAGTTCTACTGGGGCATATTAAAAGGTCATTAGAAGAAACTGCTGTTATACCACTTGATGCATGACCTACCTATCGATACAGTAGACTTTATTAAAAGCTCAGCGAAGAGCGTAGTTAATTAATTAGCTTAAAAGTGTGCGAAAGAAGGGAGAGTGAATGTATATAAATAAGTTTTGTAGTTAAGTTAATGAATATATAAGTCACATTAAAAATTCTTTGAGGGAGCTGGCTTCTCTTTCTTTACTTCTTCTTGCTTCCCTCCTCCTAAGTTTCTTATCTTGCTGCCCGCTCCAGCATCTATGTTCATTGACTCTGGAGGCTAAATATTTGAATAAAGTCTCTTACTGACTTCCATACTTTGTCTGCGACTTTCGCTCTCTGTGAAGCTTGCTCTATTCCTTCATCAAGAGATGCCAGTACCAGATTTTTCTAAAGAGTGAAGCTACAAATCTTACTTGAAATATAAGGGTGCTTCTGAAGCTCTGATAGCCAGCTCTCACTTATCTTGATCCCTTGTCTGTCCTTATCTTCAGAAGAGATGCTGCACCTTTTCTTATGAGATTCTTGAATAATTTCTTTCAAGTAATCACCTTTAATTGTTGCAAGTATGCCAAAGAAATAGTTTCTTTTAGGCAGTTTATTTGACAACTGTTTCTTAGTAGGCAGGTACAGCGGAACCTCTGGGTCGTTCATAGCATCATCATATAAGTTAGTCACTGAGATTTCTGGATAGTTTGGAATCTCTGCAAACTTTACATCTTAAGTTTCAATGCTTTCTTCTCTTCGCAGAATATCGCCCTTAGAAATGAAATTTTGGTACCTTCCATCGTTGGCAAGAACAAACCAACTACATAATCAAGATGAGTTACTATGAGTTCATAACCTTGCTGCACCAGGTAGCGGCGCAAATCCTCCTTGCTCTAAATCTTTGAATCAATTCTTGTGCTTGCACTCTTTTCATTGCATCATTCATTGACTCCATCTTGTTTACAGATCTAATAAATGATATACAAATTTAAGTTTATTGATTTCAATTATATACCTCTGTAAAACTTACTATTAAATATGGGCATCCTATAGGAGGCAACCTCTTAGCAGGATATGGAGAAGGTTTTGAAAACTGGTTTCAAACTTGAGAGATTGATATCAATTTCTACTGTTATAGTTCCATATTTTTAAATTTAAATTGGTACGTACTTAATTAGGAGCAGCTCC
>ARYC01001194.1:0-98027 GCA_000711775.1 Oxytricha trifallax | reverse complement strand
AGAAGTAGAAGAAAAGAAAGAGAAGCCAGCTCCCTCTAAAGAATTTCAAATGTAACTTATATATTCATTAACTTAACTACAAAACTTATTTATATACATTCACTCTCTCTTCTTTAGCAAACTTTTATGCCAACTAATTATCAATTCTCTTAGCTGAATTTTTTATAAAATCGACTGTATCAACAGGTAGGTCATGCATCAGGTGATATAGCAGCAGTTTCTTTTAATGACCTTTTAGTATACCCCAGTAGAATTCAATTCCATTAAACTATGGACTGTAAGGTACGTTGAACACTGGCGTTATTCTAAGTTGTTCATAACTCTTCCTTGTTTCTTTGGTCTTATGAACAGATAGATTATCAACGAATAGTATAATCTCTTATTCAGGGTACTTCTCTCTCAGCTGTTCTAAGAACTTTATATACTACTCTGTCTTATAAGAGCGAGGATGAATAACATAAGCTTCTAAACCAGTATCCTCGCTTATTCCTCCAAGAATTGCCATTGTTTAAACCTTGACTTTCTAGTCATATACTTCTATGTTGCTATGCCTCTTATACCCAGATTTCTAGATTAAAGTGTTGAATGTAAACACAGCCACGTCAACATGAATAAACTTAATACTATTCTATTAGGCTCTCTGCATTTAATTATAAATATAATTTAAGTTGTTGTTGTAAAATGGCAGAGTGAAATCAATTACTCTCTTGATACGATTTACACCTTTGTAAGAGATTCCGTTTCGTTTATATAAATGTTTGCAACAGACTTTGCAGAGATCTTCAACTCAGGGAACTGGCGATGAAACATAATAGCTCGTTAGTCGAGAGAGAACTGAGCCCAATACTTCAAAGTTTTATCATTAATAAGATAGTCAATATGCTTCTATAGAAACTTAGACTTCCTCCTTAGGCTAAGAATTCAGCTATTATTGCTTTAATTACACAGCTTTCAAGAAATGAGAACGAACAGTTGATGGACTTCGCTTTAAGAGCAGTGCAATAGACTTATAGTTCAATACTGGTTTGACTTATTCACTGTACATATCACATCCATACCGCAGTTTAAACACTAAATCTATATACTCTTCATCATAAATTGACCCCAAAAGCTTTTAATTTTTGTCTCGCATTTAATTAATAACTCCAACCCCTAACAAATTCCCTACAAATCAAAGCACTTATAAACCTCATTAAGGGGTTTTGGGGTTTTGATTCCCATGTCGAAGTTGCCAACATTTAAAACAATTTCCGTGGAGTCAAAAGATAGATCTTTTTTGTAAATTGAATTTACCACTTGACTCTGAGCTCTGTTCACAACATCAATGAGGTTGGAGAGGAAGTAACCGAAAAGCAAACACCTTATAATTATTGTGATAATACCTCCTAAAATGCTTCTAAATGTTGGTTGGTTTTGATAATTCATTTATAAATAATTTATAATAATTCAAAGAAATGTGATGACCAAAGGCGTCTTAAGATTAGAAAAATTTTCAAAATTTTTTCACATATTTTGTCTCATTTTAAGAGAAGGCATATTTAAATTCTATAAAAAATAAATAGTTATTTTTTTTAATCCTTTTTATGCCTATAGAAATTCATTTAAGATTTAATTTTTTATAATTATAATCCAAATCCCATATTTTGAATTATAAAAAATTGGTGATGAAATAATGTCTAATTTCAAGTGAATTATTGAAAATGGAAGACTTATTTAGTATTTACGAAATTCTGCTTAATATTTAACAATTGTATATATTGATTTAACACTCTTGGAATTAATTTGATTAGGAAAAATTATATTTAAAAAATACTGGGAGGAAGTTATTTGCTCCATGCAGTCCACCTTTACGGAAATTGTTTTTCCCAAAAATTTAAATTTATACCTTTTGGATATTAATATAAAATAAAGATATTAAACATAATCTCAATTTCATAAGAAATTTTATTAAAATAATTTATAGAGGATTAATATTATTACTATTTTTATTTTTAATAAAATTTATGTCTTCGATATTTTATAAACAATTAATTTGTTTATTATAATGTAATCTGTGTAATTATATATAAACGATATTAGACGTTGAAAGATTAATAATATATCATTATTTATGATGAAATTTTGAAAAAAATTAAAAATAAATATTTTCATTTATGGGACAGGAAACTTCATAATGAGCTGGAAACTACCTTTTTATTGGAGATAGGAAACTCCCTCCCTTAAAATAATAAATTCTTAACCATTTTAATCTATTATGAATAATGAAAAAAAATCATGTTTAAACTAAAATCTAAATTTTCTACATTTTGAAAGTATAGACTAGATTTAGTTTTTCAACTGTAAACTTTATTTATGAAAAATATAAATATATGACGATAAAATTAATTTAATTATAATTGAGATGAAAAAGTTTTTAATATATTTTATACTGCTTATCTAATTTTAATTAAAATAAATTTTTGGAATAATTAGATGATTTTTAATAATAGCATTTTTTTAAAGATAGATAAATGAAGAATAATTTATAATTTTTATAAAATATATCCTTTAAATTTTTAATTTAAATTTTTACTGATAATCCTATTATACAATACATTTTCACTAAAAAATAAGAATAATTAAAATTTTGTTTTATAATTTATTTCCATTCATTGTAAAATGCATCTAAATTTTATATATTATTTTAATTCTTTCATCTTTCTTAATATTATGAATAATATTTAATTCAGATAAATTTCTATTGCTTTTTATTTGAAAAAATTAAGAAGACAAGGAAACATCTAATTTTATAATATTTATTTTTTTAAATGTTTTAATTATGATTTATAACCCTCTCTCCCCATCATTCCTTTATTCTCTTTGTTTTGTGTGACTTAAATCTTCCTGTTTCATTTCAATATATATATTAATTAATTCTTTGTTTATCTTTAATTCCCGATGAAATATGAAAATGAATGATAAATTAAAATAAAAATATTTATTTTACAAGTTATTACAAAATGAAATGAAATGGATTATAATTAAACAATATTAATTGCTTATATTCTATTTTATTAATTATTATATATTAATAAATACTATTAATGATTTTGCTAATTTAAAATTTGCACAATAGCAATAAATACAACTGTTTATTATTAAAATTTAAATTTTCATGAATTATATAAAAAAGAGAATTTTAAATTGTTGGATTCATTGATTATCATAAAAGATTTGATTTATTATATATGTTTTTAAAAAAAATTTAAATGTTTGAGAAAATAAGAAAGTTATAAAAATTAATAACATTTAGTTTTTTAAGGACTATTTTACTTAAGTAAATCAGAAAATGCTAACTCTCTGAGAACTATTTTCTTTAAAAAAGTTAAAATGAGAAAATTTAAGAATGATCTTTGAATATATATAAATAATTTATAATAAGTAAAATTCAATATATTTAAATTTTTATTAGAAAAGTTGTCGTCATTTGATAAATAAAAAAGATAGGAGGTAAGTTAAAAACTTAAATCAATTTATTTTTTGATTATATTTTTCATTAATTACAGCATACTAAACAAATCTATTGATTAAATTAATTAATATGCCCAACTCAGACTGTTTCTTATAAAGTAGATATTTATATTTAATATTGAGAAGATACCAACAGGTTGTGGGAAAGTATTTAGAAAAATTATTTTATTTAAATATAATTAAAGTTTTGAATGAAATAAAGTTCTCTTTAATAAAATATATAAGATATTTAAAAATAATGTGCAATTTTTCAATAAGTTATTTTAAAAGTTATAAATAAAATTAAAATCAATATAAAACTTTTTAATGAAGATTTTATTTAAAATTTTTGATTGTGAAATTTAAATTTAATAAATTACATCAGATCTTTTCATTAAATAATATGAGCATAATTTTAAGAAATAATAATAATCAAATTTAATTTTACTTAATATAAATTTTCATGCATACATGCTTGATTTAATTTAATATTTTTGCTCAAAACGCACATTTAGTATAAATGAATTAAATAATAAAAATAAAATATTGGATTAAAATAAAATATACATTTACAAATAAATTTGTGATTAATTAATTTTAACTTTTATTCATTCCCATTGTTTAATTTATGACTACTTTATAAAATTATTTCAAAGATTTAAATATGAATTAATTCAATAATATATCTAATTATGTGTTCTAAATCAAAGTCTCCAATCATTCTGATAATCTACATCTTGAAAATCAAATTTCTTAGACCCTTTCCTTGCTTTGCCTTTCTTTAAACTCTAAATTGACTCAAAGTTTTCTTGACTGTTAATCATATTTTTAACTGACGATTGCCCAGACATTGCGATTATTGTTGAGTCATTTAAATCTATTATATACAAAAATAAATTATTATGTTATATTTCTAATTGATATTTTGATATTAAATTTCCTCAAAAGTTAATTATAATGTATGAAACTTGGATCATGAATAAAATAAATAAAAAAGTAGTGTTCAGATTGATTTAAAAAATTAAAAAAATAGTGAAATGTTTAAGCTTAAAAAAATAAAAAATAGCATGTTAATTATGTCAAAATATTTTAGAAAAGTATTTTATCTATTATTTTGATTTCTATTTAATCATATTTTAAGTATTACATCATAAAAGTTAGCAATGACTCCTTTTTAAAAATTTATAAATATATTTCGATTTTCGATAATATATTTAGGATAAATTTTCAAAGATAAGATCGTGAAGATTTAAAAAATTTATATTACATTTTGTTTTAACAACTTCATTTCGGTATTTTGGCTCCTCAGTATCAAGCGATAATATTCAATTCGAATTATTTAAAATTAGCATATAAAATGTCTACTTTTTACTATTAAATTCATTTACTCTCCTTTATTCTTAAAGCTTTAATGATCCATGAATTTTTCAATCTTTATGAGAAATTAAAAAATGACAAATTTCGAACATTTTACCTTTAAAAAAAATTAAGTTTTGGGTTTATTGCAATTTCTATCAGAATATCTCATACTAGGTTGAAGATTTATTTTTTATTTTAGCTAAAATATATGATTATTAACTGGTCCGTTTGAATTTATTATTTTCCTTTTTAAATCATTAGTTGCAATAACCATTTCATTTTTGGGCTCTCCAATATTATTGTTATCTATACTTTATTTTTGCATATTTTTCAATAAATTTTTCCTAAATTAACTGGCAAGAGCATTCCCTGAAACTGTGTCATTTTTAACTTTACCATTTGATAATTAGACTCTATATTCATCGCTCAAGTGCTTTAAAATTCTTTTATCTAGCTTTGACGTATCCTTAGAAAAATAATTATTAGAGTAGAAATTAAATAGTGAGATAGAGTGACAGTTATCCCCATGATTCTTTTACTTCTAAATTACTCTAAGGAAAATTTAGAGTAATAAGGGGTTGTCAGGTTCATTTAATAATGATCCAATCGGAGGGGCTGAATATATGCTAGCACTTTCCAAACTGATTAAAGAGAGACCTTTTAGGATTTTTGCTGGCCATACTTTTGGCATGATTTTAACTTCTTGTAGTAGTATAAACTAAAGGTAAGTTAAATGCACAATATTAAACAGTGCAGTATATATAGCTAAAATGTAATTCTATAAAATTGGTAATTTCATATTTCCTCTACTCCCTTATTAGGTTCTGCTAATATTACATTCTTTCAATTTTTGCATCCTCTTTCTCTCTCATCTCCTGATCTTTTGCTTCTAATCTGGATTGGATCCCTGAATTCTCCTGTTAACTCTTGTTTGAAGTTTCGACTAATTTGGGGTTTTAATGTCCAATCCTAAGTAATCTTTTGAAATCCATTTGCTTGTAGCGGAAATTTCTAATGCTTACTATTTCTAAGACTAAGTACTTCCTGATCTTTACTTCTGTCTCTTTGCTCATATATGAATTTAATCACCTTTTACCAGAACTGCGCCTTCTTATCGATTTTGTCCTCTCTAAAGTCCTCTTCTTGCTTTCAAAATTTTGGAAGTGATTGTTTTGGTATGATATTTGTTTTTATTCTTCCATCTTTTTAGCTTCTCTTTTAAAATCGATTATCAGAATCTCTTTTTTTACTTAATTAATTTTTGAATTTTAATTATTATTCTCTCTACATTTCACTATTTATACTTAATTGTTTATTAATTCACAATGAGCTTGGCTACTAATACAATAAATTTGAGGGCTATTCCTTAAAAATGAGAAGATAGAACGACAGAAGAAAACGGTAAATTATTTCCTCCAAAAATAGTTGAAATTTGGATACCATGATAGGTAAAGATATAGATCGCAATCCTCGGCTGTTGTGGGACAATTTCGAGTTTCAACACGCCTCTCTTCAAATTTAAATTCTCTTAAATTTTAGAATAATCTTTTAGGTATCATCGAGATCAAGGATGACAGTGAAGCGATTGGTCTTTTCGACGCTATTATTTACATTTCTGCCACAAAAAAATATCACTGAGACTTCTTATTTTTAACCATCTCTACAAAACTAAACGATAATTTTTTTAAGTAATAAAGTTGACTAATCAATATAAATTATTCACTACTAAATATCCTTAGAGAGAATTAATTGCGAGATATAAATTTATGAGTGTAATAAATTAAAAATATGTTCTCGCAATTTTAATTAAAAAAATACCATTCCCAAAATAAATCTTTAGTTAATCATTTTGAATATTTCTTATCCTGTCAATCTCTTTTTTATATTAATCAGTTTCTTTAACATTTAGATCTGACTCCTCTAAAACATTATCTTTCAATATAAATTAATAAAGTAGATTTATTTTTTTAATATAGGAATAAAGAAAGCTTAAGACTTTGAAAATAAGGTTTTGAATATTAATATTAACATAATTTAATTTTTACTGAATTTATTTATAAGAATATTTGCTTGTTAGTTTTTAGCATTGAAACTATTATGCAGATATAAAATCAAATTCCAGTAGGATAATTGAAAAGTAATCAGTATCAGGAACTATACCTCAAACAGGTTAGTCAGCATGGATTTTGATATCCAAATTGGCCCCTATGCAGTCGTGAACGCTAATTTCCCTATTATTGTAAGAATATCAAGTCAACTCTTCTCATAGTTTTCATCATTCTCACGACATCAAATTCTCTCTCAATCTAGCTTTTGGCTTTCTTATAGAGCTTATACTTTAATTTCATGTTTTATTTTATTTTTCTTCCACACATCATTTTTAAGAAGCAACGTCTGATTTTAAAAGTAACCAAATCTCTGAATGAATACTTCAATTTTTACTCACATTTTCTATTACATTATAATTTTTAATACTTGAAAGGAGATAAGTTCCTAATGAAATCGTAAATTATTTCGTTCATTGGTTGTTTAAAACATAATAAAAATACTAATTTCTTTTCTTCTTCCTTGTTGTAATCCTGAGTAATTCATAATATTATTATTAATATTTAAATAATCATGTAGATAAAGGAGGTTACTTTTTTTAATAAAAAATTTTATTTTAATTATTAATTTACTCTGGGGCACACTATATTCATTAATAATAAAATTAACAACTGTACAACTGTTTGTCTTTGAGAAGAAAATAATTACTTGAAAGTATTGTTTTTGGGACTTCTTAAATTTTTAAAGTGAAAATATTTATAAAGTTTCTTAAGATTTTATCATCTTACTATTAATCTGATTGTTGATATGATTTTTCACTGTCATTTTAGTAAAATATCTTGCCTATAATTGAAGCTAAAAACATGTTTTCTTGTATTTTTTCGATCAGATATTCACAAATTTAATATAAAATTAGAATTTAATAAATTTTAGATATTTAAAAGATTACGTAAAAGTGAATGTAATTCCCATCATTCCTCCAACAATTGAAAAAGCATCTAAAATAGTCATTACCGACCTTTCAGTAAGAACAATAATAATTAAATTAAAATAAAAAAATCATAAAAACATAAATATTACATTTTTAATTTATATAATAACAAAAATACTGATTAATCTCTCTTTTTCTTAAAATATTTTTATAATAAAATAAATTTTTTCTTGTCAACTAATGCTCTAATCGACTGAAAACTTTCTATAAATTTACTCATTAATTTGAAAATGATTTTTACTATGCTGTATGTATCAAATTGATTTCAATAATTTAAATTTTAATCAAAGTTATGATACTGTTTCAAAGCCATTAATTCTTTGATATCTTAATGGCTTTATTTAAATTTAATTTGAGAACAAATCCCTCGTCCATATCTATTTCAACACTGAACATTGACCATCCAGCTGCAAGTTCTCTAGTACCGATTTATGTATATTCTAGTCTTCCAGTATAATATGTATAATCGTTGCTAAATAAGTTTGTAGTTAACCATGAGTCTTTAGTTGTAACTTTATTTCTTGTGTACTTTTTTTAATTAATATTTATATTTCTGTGTCTTAATACTTTGATAATAATTCATAAACTTAATTTTAAATTTGTTAGTTTTTAATAAATGTATTTTGATACTTCATCATCTGATTATTACTGATTAGCTTATTCAATGGCCAATAATTGAGTTAAATATTACTAACTATAGGATCATTACTGTAATTATTATGATCAAAGTATTAAGTAATGAAAGCGAAGAATATATTCATAAATGGCAAAATTTCATCTGTTTATTCTTGGGTTTTGCATTTTAAATTTCTACCTGGATTTCTTTCGTCCAATACATCTTGATCACAATAGTCAATAATTATAATTTAGTCCTAAAATATTAAACCCAAAAACCCCTCAATACTATATGCCTTTCCTATAATTACTAACTAAATTTAAATTAAAAATTTTATGAATATCTATTGAATTCTTTAATAATCTAAGTCTATATTTTTCTAGTGTAAATTTAATTTTGTTTTAATGATCTGAATCAAATAGGAAGAAAATTAAAAAATAAATAAACAAAATTAGAATAAATGCATTGGTACAAAATCAATTATTTAGGCTTTGAAAAATTCTTACAAATATTATTTTATGATTGTGGTTTTTATTAGCATTATATAAAATAAGACATAGTTTCATTTTACTCTAAAAACATACAATAAAATTGAATTAAAGTAATTCTAAGTCGATTTTTTCATTTATATAAAATACAATTGAAGTTTTGAAATATATAAATGAATTTGATAAAATGTGTCAACCGTTGCATAAATGATATGAGCTGATTTTGAAGATGTAAACTATAATGATATTTTATAACTAATCGTTTTTTTAATTTTAAAAGTTTAGTACCTGAAAGCTTAAGTTCAAAATCCTTCTTAGGGCAAAGATAATTTCCTGTGATATTTGTTAACTTTGTGGTTTAGTTTTCGCCTAAAAATCTTCCTTCTTCACATATTTCCAGATCTAAAGGAGTTTATTGCCAATCATTTCCTGTACCCCAAGTATTTGGATTATCTACAAAATATACTTAGAAAACATTCGTCGTAAAGTATGTATTCATTAAAAATTAATCATTTATTAATTTAAAGACAATATAATGTTAGCATATATAATTGGTATATTTAAATGTATCAATGTTCTCTTGAACTCCATCTTTAGTACCAAAGTAAGAAACAAATATTGTAGGAATACATTTGAAATTGGGAAATTGATTATACTTAAATTAAATTCAAAATTATTTAGTGACAGTTAAAGTTGACTAATTTAAATGATCTTGGGCTCATTCGATATAGAATTCAAAATTAGCTGGACTTTCTTTTTGGTGGTCCTATTTCATCGCATTCCTGGAACGAGATAACTCAACTTTGATTAAACGCCTCTAAAATCATTATATTATACACCCACATTATAGTAAAGTAATCTCGTTCCAGGAATGCGATGAAATAGGACCACCAAAAAGAAAGTCCAGCTAATTTTGAATTCTATATCGAATGAGCCCAAGATCATTTAAATTGATCAACTTTAACTGCCACTAAATAAATTTGAATTTAATTTAAGTATAATCAATTTCCCAATTTCAAATTTATTCCTACAATATTCCCATATCAAAGTTGTCAACATTTAAAACAATTTCTGTGGAATCAAAAGATAAATCTTTTTTGTAAATTGAATTTACTATTTAGCTTTGAGATCTGTTCACAACGTCAATTAAGTTTGAGAGGAAGTAACCGAAAAGCAAACACCTTATAATTATAGTGATAATACCTCCTAAAATGCTTCTAAATGTTGGTTAGTTTTGATAATTCATTTATAAATAATTTATAATAATTCAAAGAAATGTGATGACCAAAGGCGTCTTAAGATTAGAAAAATTTTCAAAATTTTTTCACATATTTTTTTTCATTTTATGGGGCAAGCATTTTTATTAAAAAACCTTAAAATTTCAACATTTTATTATTTTTTTTAATTTACCTATTTAAATTGCTCTAACAAAAAATAAAATATATATTTTGGTTTGCAACTTAAAACAGAATTTGTATAGTACCTAATAAAGAAATATATCGAATTTATGAGTAATTTTATAACTTTTTAATTGATATTATATATTTGTTTAATTTATAGGAGATTCCAATTGATTTTTATTTTAAATATATAAAAGTATAATATATATAGCATATTCTTAATGTTATTAAAAATTACTAAAAAACATTAATTTATAGTAAATATAGCTAGGATAGATAAAAAATTAATCTATAATTGAATTGAAATTTGTTATATAAATAAATAGTTTATAATAGCTTCAAGAGTATTTAATTGAGTTATTATTAATTTTTTTCTCCAAAAGTAAGTCCCGCAATTTTTTTAAACCCTTTGTTCTGTGCTATTTAAATCTACTTTTTGCATTTAATTTTAATTAAATAATAGTACTTTCGATATTTATTTATTATAATTTAAAATATTTTGAATGGCCAATCAGGATAATAAGAAAAAACTTAATGATTAATTTTGTTAAAGTAAAGTTGATTTTGGATATTAATTTATAAATATATTTTATACAATCCCAAATAATATTAGTTAACTTTTTCCTTGCCATACTTGTTCGATTTGAAATTTAAAATCAGCTGTATTTTAATATTGGCGTTAACCAACTATCGCATTGCTGAAACGAGGGCGAGATAAATGAAGTTTAATTTTGGCATAAAAATTTACTAAACAAACCATCCAAAATTAAACTTAATTTAACTCCCTCTGGAGATTAAATTAAATGGTACCTTCAATAGTAAAGTCCAGCTGTTTTTAATTTATCATCTAAACAAGTACACTATTGTTTAGGTTTTCATAAAAGTTAACTGCCAATATTTGGGGTTATATCAAATATTTTTATTATATAATTTCCCTAATCTATAATTCTCTAACAATAATTTTTAAATGTTATAATTTAAAAGGTAAGAGCAAATATTTTTAATTAAATTATGTTGGTACTCAAAACAAGGTAAAATAATAAACTATAAATATGAATTTTTAATTTATCCATGAGTAAAAGTAAAAATAAATTTCATTTGATAAAAAATATCTATATGATATATTAACGAGATATAAATAGAATATAAGAAAATAAGAAATGAAAATGTTATAGTAAAAGAAGAATTTTAAGAACTGTTGAATCTTTATTACTTGACTTTTAATAATTTCTTTTATATTTTTTCTCATTTAATCACATAAACTTATATTTTTAAATATTAACTCTTTGTAAATAAACACATTATATTGAATAATTATAAAATAATTATTCAATATAAGTATAAATAATTATTATTTAAAATTTAAATGATCATATATAATATAATATTTTATTCTGATTAAGCAATAATACTCTTTATTATTATTAAATATAAGAAATTAATAAGCAGACTGTATCTTATTTTATAATAAGTGATTCATCAATTTATAAAACCCTTTTGTATTATCCTTTTTTACAATTAAAAATTAATAAAAGTGATAAAATAAAATTTTATAAAACAATGCTTAGAGAGAATTCATAATAAAAATATAATTTTTAAGAAAAATTTCTTGATATAATATTATGATTAAATACTTTAAAAGTAAATTATTATTGTTAAAGATGTCAATCTGATCTCTAAAAATACTTACAAGAAGACTAAGAGATGAAAACTGATATTAAAACAAGGAAGCGAAAGAATAAAAAAGATATCAGTCTTTGGGGTTGGCACTCTGACCGGTCCAGGCAAGCGATATGCCCAAAGTGATACCACTATCAAAGGCCTCGCCAGGTTAAGCTGGGGTCCAAACAGGCAAGTTAGAACATGTGACAAGACCTCCTCGAGCACCCTATGAGAGGCAAATAGATCAAAATGTCCAAAGTCGCTCCCCCATCTGAAGAAATACCGGAGACAAAAGACTTAAATTACATGCACTTTAGGCAATAGACATCATCTCAAGGAATATTTAATACTATCTATATATATATATACGCTCAACAATAATAACAACAGTAGTAATAACAATAACAATCATAATTATATATTTAATACTAGAGATATTTATTTCTAGTTTTCATATTCACCTTGCCATAGTTATTCATCATCATCATATTTCAAAAGTATAAAATTAAAAAAAATATTATCAAAGTCATTAATATAATTGTTTAATGATAAAATTATAGAAGTATAATATATAACCCCTATAAATTAACAAATAAATTTGGCAGTTATGACAAACGTACCTCCTAAGAAATTTGGAAAGCACAATAAAATCAGATCAAACATTGAAAGTGATTATTATAATATTTTTTTTCACAATACTCAATATTTTTAAGTAATATTTTTGATAATTAAGTGCACTTGATAATTGGAATATAAAGTCACAGCATTAATTAGAGAAAAAAATCTTTTTTTTTAAATTATTTAATTTTTATAATGCATACATGGCTGGACAACGACAACTTAGATTATATAGTAATTTTGTAATTCAATTCAAATAATAATTTTAACAGCATAAATTTTAATATTATTAAGATATGAACAATGGATCAGACGATTACTTCAAAGATATCTCTTATTTCATAGACTTATAACGTAAGTGACATTTCTCATAAATTTTTCTACAACTGTGAGATAAAATACTTATTGTAAAACTTAAATACCTACTACAAAATCTTTTACTTATTTATGATTATTAATTACTTATGAATTAGATAAGCCTTTAATTTAAATTTACCAATTTTTTTGAAATTTTATGAGTACTGCTGGAAGTACTATACATATAACATTTGTTTATACATTTTTATTCTTGACGTCTAAATTTATTAATATTTTTTTCTAGTTAAGTTGATTATGTTTTTTATTTGATATAATTATTATATTGATAAATTTCGATTGATTTAGATTTGTACAAAATAGTAGACACTTGCTACTACCATGCTGACATGCCATTAGTTCCCGTTCTAGTCTAAATACAGCCACAGAGGCTTATTGAAGCATTCAGTGGTGCACAATACCTAATAATATATAATATTATATAATTAAAATTTAATATTAAATATTTAAATAAATATACCTATTGTAACTTTGGGATACATCAACAAAGAAGAAGGTTTTCTAGACTCCTTTAAATAGTTGATTATTTGCTTATAATTTTAAATGATTTTGTGTGTGATTAATATTCATGAAAATAATTAATAGTAAGCATAGATTCGAAAATGAGACTTAATTTTAGGCGTTATTAAGTATTGGAATGTCACTTTTAATTACCTTATATACATTTTGGACAAAGATGAGCAATCCTAAATTCATATCCTTAAATTTGAAAACTTCACCTACAATAAATATTTATGTCTATACTTTCAAACATTTTTAACCCAATTTATCTATTACATTTTACCTTAAATTATAATGTATCATTAGAGGTGGCCCTGATGTTAGTTAAAGTAAGTTATATTATATTCCCATCCATAAGAATTCTTATCTGTCAAAAATATCAAATAATTGAAACCCTAACAGTTATATAATTCTGGTTACTAACAGTTTTACTATCTGATATAAATTAATGTGCCTGTTTATTTCTTAAAAATAAAGCGGTATATATGCTATCAAATTTATGTGGCAGTTATAAAATATTTAGTAACCTAAAAGTCATACTATTTATCATCAGAAAATATTTAAAAAGTAATTATTTGTAAATTTTGTAATTTTAACAACTATTTTATTAGAAAAAGATTTAGTTATAATATATATCAAAATTAAATTGATTAAACAATTGAATGACTTTATAACTATTTTAATACTTTACAATATTCATTTATATAAAACATTTATAATTCTATAATATTATTACATTTATTCAACATCTTTACATATACAATTAAATTAACATTTATATTTTTATTTTAAACTAAGCTATTTGCTAAATTTTTTTATGTTAAACTAATTAAAAATGAATATTATTGAATTACATTAAATTAATTTATTATACCGATTTATAAACAATATTTGAATTTAGCTTATAATTAATATATAAGTAATTGTTTTTTTAATATTTTGGCTGTGCTTAATTTTATTTAATATAAAATATATCTAAATGATTGCAGCTGATTTGTTAAATTATAGAATAAAAATTAAAATTTAGCGAAACCTCATAATTTAAAAATAATTTAATGCTAAATGAATGATGTCTAGATTATATTGTAGGAATACATTTGATTTGGGAAAATAAATAATAAATTAATTAATTAAATATTAAATTCGTGGCAGTTAACTTTCTGGAAACCTAGACAATATGGTACTTGTTCGATAGAGAATTAAAAATCAGCTGGACTTTACTATTAGCAGTACCCCTCTATCGTATTCCTGAAGTGAGATAACATGACTTTAAAATTGGGTGATTTGTTTAGTTGATTTTAATGCCAAAATTAAAGTTGAGTTAGGTTTCGACCTACTGGTAAGTCGGTAACCAGCCCGACCAATTCCGGTACCCCGGAGGGTTCGAAACCGTAGTAGCACCTGGTTTTTCAGGATAAGTCTCGGATCTGAGGAGTTACTCAGAATACGTCAGGCAAGGTATAGGGGGACCACGCCAAAAAAATAAAAATCGACCGAAATGGACTTAAGTCGTGTTAAAACTAAAGTCCCCATCACATGCCTATCACAGGGAGTAACTGTCCTCTCAGGGGCTGTGATGCTACGACTAGGATTGTCCGCCCAGAGTCCGTAATGAGTCTACTGTGCTTGGAAAAGGGACCCTGTATCCCAGAAGAAAAACTAAGCACGGGTAAAAATACTGTGGATTTTCCCTGTGAGCTAACTAGCCGGGGTTTTTAGAAACAGATGACTAAGAGAGGAAGAGCAAAAATCAGCCAAAACAGGAACATGAACATCCCCGGAAGGGGCAATTGGAAGTTTCAGTGAATGAGATAACCTGGGGTTTGGGCCAATGCAGAAATGTCCTTACTACAAAGTACATAGGAATTCAGAAGTCAGGTGTTAGTCCGAGAGTACTTTGAAAGGTTTGATGTTAAAATCCATATAAACGGTTGATAATCTCCCGTAAATTAATTCAGTGGCTAAAAATCATCAAAAATTAAAATCAAGTTATCTCGCTTCAGGAATGCGATAGAGGGGTACCGCAATAGTAAATTCAGCTGATTTTTAATTCTCTATCGAACAAGTACCATATTGTCTAGGTTTCCAGAAAGTTAACTGCCACGAATTTAATATTTAATTATTTAATTTATTATTTATTTTCCCAAATCAAATGTATTTCTACAATATTTGATGAATTAATCATATAAATTTCTTTAATTGTTTTGGGTTAAATTTTATTGTTTTTAATCTATTTATGTTGTATTAATTCCTATAATAACTTATAATCTATAATATTATTTAAATTTATAAATATACTAAACGTAAATTGTATAGTTAATAACTTGTCATTCATTGATAAATACTTCATTATTGTAACAAAATCTAATAATTTATTTTTTCTCTCAATAATTTAAATTATTTTTCCTTAAGAAAATATTTAATTTTACTATAAGCTAAATTTAGTTGTGGACATATATATCGTCGTAAGTTCTTAATCAAGTTTACACAATCTTTAACAATTATAATCAAAATATTTATAAAACTTTCTTAAAAATTTTATTATTTTTTCTTTTGATAGTTAAGAATAGATTATTATCAATTAGAATTATATTTTGGGTTGATTTAATTTATTTTAATTTTAAATATCTTTTTGTTATATAATTTGTTCCTACTACATAATTAATATACGCCCCCCCCCTTTTAGTATTTAATCTAATGAATTGCAAATCTATCATAAAGTCAGAAAGTTAAAATATAATGAAATTTATTCAATAAATATGTATAATTTAATGTATTTAATTTTTTTAAGCTCATAAAATCTGGATAAAAAGTCATTGATTTGAAAGATATCAGGTTCAAAGACACATATTAATGAATAAAAATAATTAATTGAGATGTAATTTAATTAATTAAATTAATTACAAGATTATAATTTAAGGGAGATCATATTTAAATTTGGAAATAATTGTTAATATTAATTTGGTTATTAAAAAAATCAAGAAAGTAAGACATAAAAACTCTTGAATTAAAAGATTTTGGTATTTTTAAATAAAATAATAATAAATTTATTATTTATAAAAATGATCAATCATTATAAAATGAGCATTTTTATTTTATTACAAAAATTTTTCATTAATTTTGATAAAATAATTTAACTAAACTATACTAATGTGACTTAAACATCCAAGCTCTCCTAATAAAATAAAAAGATAATCTTATTGATGAGGACCTTATCATAGTTTTTGAAACTAAAAATAACCAACTTGACTTCAACATATTATTAATGTTGTTAAATTATATATAGTCATATTGGATTTGAACTTAGATACCTAATCCTATGAAAATAAGAGAATTTTTAATTGTTTCAAGCAACTTAGAGACATTTCAAATAAATTTATATTTTTTATTTCCCCCAGAGAGAAGTCATACATTCACGACCCTATTAAAAAGTGTGTCTTTAAGTTTCACCACAAATACTACAATGATTAGAAGACTGTTGTCCTCTATGCTAATTAACTAAAATTGATTATTTTTAAAAAAAATCTAGAAAAAATTTAAATTTGAATTTTGCTTGTGCTTTAAGACAATCTGGAGCCTTCGATCTCTATCAAAACATGCTACACAAGCAACAAGTCTTAGATGGTAAGCTTAGAAACTCTTCATTAATTTCTTTTTTATAGTAAAAATGTCTGACATTGGAATGTCTCTCTCACACTTTTTTTTCTAAACATAAGGTGGAGCTTTTTTCAATTTGAAGCATCAAGAAACCAACATTCTCTCGTATGAATAAGCAGAGCCAGTCCTCGATACAACTTTCAAGATGAATGATATTAACTGCAAAATATTGGAGAGATACGCTAAGTTTTACTCTTCATTTTAACTGCTTATGATTGAAGATATCACTTTGTGCTTGGTTGCTCATTAAAATTTCCTCTCAGTTTTTGACATTATTACGGAAATAATAAACAAATTGAAATATCTTAAATTTAATAATATTTATAGTATTTAATAAATATAATTATGATTTTAAAAAAGCTTTTTATATTAATCAATTGAAACTTTCTTTAAAAAATTAGCATATTTATCTATATATAATTAAATTAATGTAATAATAATTTATTTCATTAACAAAGAAATGAAATTAATTACAATTTATTATAATAAAAATCATAACTAATTTGCTTTCCTTAATATCAACTGGAAATGGTATATAATCTTATATTAACATTAATGTCCTTTCTTTAATAATTTATTTTATATATGGATAAATCACATTCAATTTGAATCAGATATTATGCAATTGTCAAAATATTATTAAATTTTTAAAATTATTAAGTTAAAAAGTAACTTAATAGAACATCACACATGATTACCGAAAATATAAACGGACTTGGAGTCATGTCGTGGAATATGGGAGGATCATCAGTAGAGTCCATTAGTTTCTTACTAAAGATGATCTAGAAACATTAACCCCATATTGTTTGCCTTTAGGAAGCTAGAAACAGAAAAGTTCACTTCCCAGGGTACAATCTTTATGCGTCTGAAACAAAAATTTCAGACGGTCAACATGGAACCATCACTCTTGTTAAGTCAACACTTGGTAGAGTAGAATTCCTTGAATCTATACCATTATCACTTGACTTAAACTTAATAGACATTGGACTTAAAATCTCAAATCTCTATATCTCTCAACAATTTATAAAATACAAAAAAGCCTTCATAGAGGAGATAGAAAAGAAGCTTAAAGACCCGAAATTCATCATAGCCGGTGATCTTAAATACGTGGCCAAAAATTTCCAAAACACCTATTTAGTAACTAGAATCGGCGTGACGTCACAAACTGCAATTGACGTCATTGAATCAAGCTCACTCAGTTACTCTAGTTCGCACATTTTTCCTTCACCATCAGACCACTTAGCAATTTAAAAAAGTTTTAACTTCCAATAAGTGGCCCCCTTAACAAAGTGCGTAACAAAATAACTTGCAGAGTCACATTTGTAACTAGAGTAAGACTGGTATAACAACAAATAAATTAAGCCATAGATAAGAGTCCAAAAAGTCAAACATAAAACTCATTGAATGATAACACATAAATTATAAAAGACCTTTGGATGAAAGGTAATGCAAAAGAGGCAACTAAATTCATAGAAAAAGTTATTGGCATGAAACCAGCAAAAATAGTTAATCAACTTTAAGATATGAACCTAGAAGAATCCAAAGTAAAGGTCAAATAATTTTTAGAAATATAGAATGCAGGATGCTTCTATGACGCACTATCCAATAAACCACTTAGAGACAAAGTGGACCAATTCTAAATGGGAACAGTATTTTATAGATACACAAGAAGACATAAACTTCTCACAGACTCCCTTAGAAATTTTCCTAATGATAAAGCACTAGGACCAGATAACCTTAGTGATAGATTCTTAAGAAAGAAATAATGATTTACCATTAATACCATTCATTGAAGACTGGATAAACCTCAAAGCCAAACCACCACCATGGATAAACGACGCAAATCTAATGCTCATATCCAAAACAGATAGCATTACACCAGTCATTTAAAAAACTAGACCTATAGCTATGTCTTCAGCAGCGAGAAAACTTCTTGAATCCACCTGGATGAGATTATTCGCAAATCACCTATGGAGCACTATAGATGAAAGTCAAATTGGTTTCAGACCGAATGCATAAATGGGATAAAATACGGCCTAGCTAATTCAAGATATATAATCAAGATAATACCAAAGAATATGGTTTATTGATATAGCTTCCGCCTTCCCCTCTCCACCTATGACACTACTAATAGATGAAATAGACAGTAGACGACAATTGTTCAAGCACTTGAACACATAATTCTAATTTAAAAGGGCTTGACCCTTATATATATTAAACATTTACTTGATGGGGGGTCCCCAGAGACCTCAATGTGATCTTATTATTATTATTATTATTATTATTATTATTAAATTTTTAAAAATTGTTCTTTTAAAAGTTAGAATTAGGCAGCACTTAATACGTTTCTTGTGTTTATCTTCAGAACATTTTAATAAATAATTATAACTAAATAAGCATTAGTAAACTTATATAAAAATATATAAACAAAGACCTATTCTTTGATGTGTCAAAGTTTTTCTATACAAGTGAACCTGTACTTTCAGCTCAACGCTCATTTTGTTTAAATAATTTTTCTAATGCAAATTTTTTCTTATGCCACTATGTGTTTATTATTAATAATCTCAGATTTATTGTCTGTAGAAACTTTCTATCATTTGGAAGTAAGTGATAATGCAGCTGACTATGGAGACGTTTACTTCATAGCCCTGGGAATAGATAAAGCTTTCGTTTGCTATGATTGCTAGAAATTTGAAATCAAAAATCCATTTAGTGCTTACAACCAAATATATTAAATTTATTTCTTAATTTAATATTTAAGATTATCAAAGCAATTCAAAAAATATTCTAAAATTTTCATTAATAAAGTTTCAATTAAAATAATAAATTTGCTAGTATAAATATATAGGTTATTAACTTAATAATATCATTAAAAAATTTAGTTACAACGATGGAGCTAATATTTTATTAAAAATAACTTATTAATTAAATTGAAAAATAAATTAAATGGAGGAAATTACAGAAGTCTTTTCTTAGTTTTTTAATTAAAAAATATTACATAAAAGTTTAGCAGCTTTATGATGACACAAATCCACAAACTGAAATCAGTCTTATTGGATATTAATTATACATTGAATGAAATTTATTAAATTTTAAAACATTACCTAAATTTTTAACAGGATTTAGTATTTTTCTTAATTTTATTATTAAAATAAAAATAAAATATCCCTAATTAAATAAAAGTTAGATGTATAATAAGAAAAAGCTTTGAAGGTTAGTTAAAAATATAAATAAAAAGATTTTAAGAGAAAAAAGTTGTATTTAATAATTTGAAAAAAAAAATATTGCTGGGAATATAATTTAAATTGAAAAAGAATTTGATGATCCTTTTATACTAGTTTAAGGATTTTTTCTCCTTAAATCCAATAAGAACTAAAAAGCTATTTTAAGTAATAATAAATATAGTTATCCTTTATATTTAAATTAAAAGTGTAAATAACTAAAAATTAAATCTTTTAAATCTTTATAATTTAGCCATTTATGTATTATTATAAAAAACAAGAATTATGCTAATTAGACTGTTACAACCTCATTCACTTAAAATTGCAGAAAAACAAAGAAGACTCTTTGAAAAAGGTTAAGGACATTACATATATTTATACCGAGCAAGCAGATATTTAGAAAACTGGGCATTCAGTCGTAAGTCTTGATAACGTCCAGAATTTTGTCATATTTGACAAGCATAACGCCTACGTTGTTGATTTAAAATATAATGACTATATTATTTATGTTTTCTTTCGTTATTCTTGATATTTATTGGTTAAATTAAACATATAAACTTGTTGATAGCAAAACAGGTTACGTAAAAACTATTAAGGATGTTCAGTGCTAAAGTATTGTACTTTTTAACAAACATGTTAGTTATGGGACTTTCTATGAGTCATCTATGATTAAATAATAATAATTAATAAATAATCAATTAAAATTAAAATTTAAGGTATTTTAATGAAATTTTTCATTAATTATACTTAAGACATATCTGGATTAAAAATGATAGATTTCAAACAGCTAATCCAAAACTCAACCATTAAGCTGACTTTACTCAAGACAATTGATATTGGTGCATATGGAAATGTCTACTACGATAATGAAATTTCAAGAATTTGTTTCATAGAGTCATTTAAATAATAATAATATTAAGTAAAATTTTGATTTGAGAATAAAAAAATAGATAATTTTATCTTCACTTAAGAACATCGTCGTGCATCCATTCCTTCACATGAATACTAATAAGTTCATGGGAATGAAGGATTCTAAAGAGTATATAAAACTTAAAAAAATTATTTAAATTTTGCATTATAAAAATAAATTTGTTTTATGTCACAGAGTTATTAATCATAAATTAATTGCTTTCAAAAAGAAAGGTGAATTGATATTTTTAATTGTTAAAATATTCTAAATTATTAATTTTTATTTATATAGATAAATATATCTTGGGATGTTTATACTGGAAAGTATTTGAAAAAGATTGTTTTTCCAAACAATAACTATGATTAATTTGAAGTTGTGGTAAATTCATAATCATATGATGGAAATACAGAATCTCTTAAGAAGAGAGTCCTACTTATGTCTACATTTGACTAAAATAATTTTGTTCTTTCTTCAAACTTTTAAGCATGAAAAATTACAAATAATTTGAGATAGAGGGATGCAAAGATGAAACATATTTTACAAAAGATCAATTAGCAACTTCAACTAAAGATCAAATGTAAAGATATTTTTGTCATATATACTTATAAATTCTTATTTTTAATGCCTTTAATCGAAGTAACAGCTCATTTAAAGCTCTGAATTTTTTTTAAAAAAATAATTAATTAAAGTTTATGTTAATTTTGAATAATGATTATGAGAACTAAAATTTGTTTTTGAAAAAATAAAGAAATCTTAGCATTTTGTATCCTTTTAAATTAATTATTGTTGGTACTTCTAAGTATTAGCACATAGATTTATAATTCTATATTTTCCAATTAAATCCAAATTACTATTACTTAAATAATAATATCTTAACTTTAGACAAAGATTTCAAGTTTTAATTCTTTCAGATAGTTCATTTTGATTGAAATTAAACAAAATAATTTATTTTTATATTTAAATATGTTTATTGAAATCTCAGCCTAGGATAAAATTGAAATTAAACTTGACTTTATCTTTCCTAAATTTGACATTCAACAAATGTTCATTATTTTTAGATTATAAATTTATCCTAAAAATAATAAATCGTCTTTATTATTAAATTAGAAAGTTAAAGATCTAACCTACTAATTTAAGCACGAGTCAGTATGCAAACTTCCAATCTCGAAGTGGTAAATTGGAACATGAGATGCTCTTCGCTAGACTCGTTGATCTTCTTGGAGAAGGTTATCTCCTAAACTGATCCAGATATCGTCACTCTTTAATAGACGAGACATTCTAAGATTTTCTTCCCTAACTATGATTGCTACCATTCTAAAACTAAAATCAAAGATGGTATACATGGTACCTGCGCCCTTATTAGAAAAGGACTCTCAAGAGTCTCACAGCTGGCTTGTGAAATCCCTTTATCCGTAACACTAGATCTGCTAGACCTAGAAATAAATGTTGTTAATCTCTACATCTCATCCCAGTTCCAATCCTACAAAATTTACTTTGAAGATTGGTTGTCTGCTCATTCCTAAGACCCTTCCTATTTAATAACCGGTAACCTTAATTACGTGGCTTAATCCTTACCTAATGCCTATTTAGTAACCAGACCGGACTCTAACTCAAACATTGACTATATCTTCCACCCCAGCCTACAAGTGAACAAGTAATACTAACTACTATCTACTTCAGATCACATGCTACTATATAAAGAGTTTGAATTCTAATATCACAGTCCAGTCGAACTAAAAATCACAAAACCCCAGGTAAACAAACTCCTTGAAGAAGACTCAGCCTGGTATGGCGGATAGCAAATCCAACCTAAACCTACAAAAATTATTCAAGCTAAGTCACACTTTCTCTCTGCTGCTAACAAAATCAAACAACTTTGGTTCGAAGGCAACCTTAAAGACGCTAACAGAATCATCCAGAGAAGTATTGGAGCTTCTAAAGGAAAAATAGTCCAACAAATTGAAAAAATATTTCTCTTTCAGATAGTGTCATTGCTGCTAAGCAGTATATCGGAATTCAAGGTTCTGGCCAGTTTATACCGGCCTTCAAAAATTCTGATCTCTAAAACCAAGACAAATTTACCTAATCAGAGATAGGATCAGTATACTGGAATTATACTAAGAGACATAAACTTCTACCAGACATCCTAAGAAACTCTCCAACAGATAAAGCTCTTGGCCCTGACAACATAAGTGATCAATGGATCAGAAAACACGATAGAGCTCCACCAGCACTTTAAACAATTGAGAATTGGGTCAACAACAACTAAGTAGTACCCCTTTGGGTCAATGATGCAAACCTAATGCTACTCTCAAAAACAGACTCTATCCAACCTCCAATTAACAAGACCAGACAAATTTCAATGACCTCAATCTTGAGGAAAATGATGGAAGCTTCCTTGTCTAGACTTTACTCTTACAAACTTTGGTTAACAGTTGCAAAAGAACAAATAGGCTTTAGGCCTGGCGAACAAATGGGTAAACATACAACAGAACTTATTAATATAATTAAGTAATAATAATACAAACAACTTTGGTTAGTCGACATTGCTTCTGCTTTTCCCTCAGTACCTATGACAATTCAATTGGAGGAACTAGAAAGAAGGAGCTAATTAATCAACAAAATTATGCTACAAGTATCTCATGTACCACCAGATCCTGGATCTTAATGAGGACCTAACAAAAAGGACCTAGTCCTCCCTCAATAATATGCTCAGGGGGCTTCAAGCCCTCGACGCGAGTTATTTATTTATTATAATTTATTTATTTATAAATTGTCTTTATCTTAATAAACTATTTAGTAATAACGATACTTGCGATAGAATGATAGTTAAGCTGGAATTTTAGAGAGTGTTCTTATATTAAGCAAAACCTTACAAAACATTAGGTGTAGCAGGCAAAGATATTCCATAATGGGAACTTCTCAGACAAATTACAGATTACCCATAAATATAAATATATGTAGTGAGTTGTATATTACTAAAATATTGATAAACTATTTTGCAGTTTATTTAATTCCAAACAGACTAGGTATTAAGTTTTTACTATTAAATTTATATTATAATAATCCTTAAATGTATTATATTTCTTTTAACTCTATCTAGCTATTAATTATATTTACCCATTCTTCTTTGATAACCCGAAAACTAGCAAACTAGAGCCATTTACCAAAGATCTTTCTCTATATATAAGATATGGTAAAAAGGCCAAGGCATTTTTCATTAAGCATACTGACACTCCCTTAATCCCTTTATTTGTAGGTATTTGTATAATTTTTAAAGTAATTTGATTCCATTGAATAGATTATAGATAATTTTGTAACTTTAAAAGCTTTTAAGACCTTAAATCAATAAAATTTATATAGGCCTTTTAACTACAAAAAAAGTGATTAACTATTAAAATATTCATTTTAAAAATCCATGGGAGGGGGGAAGTATCCTGTCTCATTCATAAAAATCTTTTAATATATCCAATTCTTTTTCATAGTTTGATCTAATTAATAGCATTAAACATCGAAGATTTTTATTATCTTGATAAGATTTCTTTTTTTAAATAAAATTACAGTTTAATTATTATCTAGACATTTTACATGATATGATACTAATATATAATGAGACGCAAGATAATATAAACTATAAATTTATAAATTAAAAACCTGTTTAATATATGGTTATGGTAATTTAATTTGCTATTTATATGTTTCTTTTCTACTAATTGGCAAATATTGTAGGATATATTTGAATTCCGAAAATTAATTATATTTATTAATTAAATCATTAGATTTGTGACAGTAAACACTCTGGAAGCCTATAGTTTGATAGAGAATTTAAAATTAGGTCAACTATTTTTAATTTGCGGTAATATTTATCTCATCACAAGAGTGATATAAATGAAGTTTATTACGGATTTTTAAAGTTGACTTTAAATCGAAAATTAAACTTCACATATCTCACTCTAAGGATGATATAAATTAATACCGTAAATAAAAAAAGTTCATTTTAAATATTCTATCAAAATATAGGCTTCCAGAGTTTTTACTATCACAAATATAATGTTTAAATTTAAATATAAATATAATTAAATTTCTGAATTCAAATTTATCCTACAATTATACAAATAATAATGTTTGTGATAGTAAACTTATCTAGGGGTCAGAAAACTTAAATTCTAATAGATTATAAAGGCATTATTTTTTATTTGAGTCAAACTTGTTTTAAGAAATGAGATAGATAAAAAATAATTAAATTAACTTGTAGTAATTGCGAACTTATTATAGTTAAAATTTATTAAATCAGTTATTTTAATATATTTTTACTTTATTTCGTTGTATAATTATTTTGCTTAAATATTATAAGAAGTTTTAATTAATAATTAGATTAATGATTTATGAACTGGAGAGACTCACTCTATTGTACCTCATGATGTCATGAATATTAGAACCCTAAAAATATGAAAGAATAAAGCTTTAGATGCATTTAAATTTAGAAATATATTTTTATTCATTACATGTAAATTTATTATCATTATGAAATACAAAGTTTTTAGCAACATAAACTCTTAAAATAATAATTCATTTATAACTCTGAATTAAGATAAGAAGTAGTCTGCTAAAAACACATTTAAAAAAAAACATTATAAATTATCAATAAAAATTAAGTAAAATTAGTATGAATTGTTTGATACGATATTAAAACTTTTCTATAACACTAATTTTATTGAGAATTATTATATGTCTTATCTAGTTTATTTCTATTTTTTTGTTTATTATTTCTGTTACTGAAAAAAGACTGAAATATATTTTAATAATAAATTAGAATTTTGATAAATAAGGACCAATTAAAAGAAAAATAAAAAAGAAATTTAATGCAAGTTATCATAATTTTATGTTGAATTTTATAAAATCAAATTAATTCGTGCTTTAATAATAATTCAAATAAATGATATTTCTAAATTTGATTAATTTGAAAACATTTGTGGACTTAATTTTATAAATTAAAATCATCAAATTGAGCATTTTTATCTTCAATTTTTCAAGATTATTTAAATTATTATTACTAATATACAAAATAAGTTTTAGATTTTAATTGGTTTGGAAAGAACTGAGCATATCATCAATCTATAATTTATGAAATATTTTTTATATCAAAGAGAAATTTTTAAAAAATTTCTCAAAAATGATAGTGCATTTATATTTTTAAATTGAGTGAATAGGTTCAAGTGGCTTGATAATGAGATATTCCTGGTTGTTAATGCTAATGGGCTTGAGAAAATAGTAAATATTTAACAGAAATATAAAGAAGAATCTTTCAATTAAAGACCATTATTCAATGATATCTCTGGAAATGAATGGGAAGTTTGGCCATACTATGTTATTATTAAACCAAATAATCCAATATATCAAAAGTAAAAAACCAAATTTTTATATCAAATTGTATCAACACAACTAAATTCTAATAATTTAAGTATTACTCTTTATAAAAGCCATAATAATAATAATGAGCTTTTATAAATTTAATAAAGCGAAAAAAAAGTTTGTTTCTTATTTAATATTCTAAATCAGTAATAAGAGGGAATCATTGAAGAAAGATACTTTAAGTAGATTAAAAAGAATGTATCAGACTTACAAAAATTTAGCAAAATATATAATTTAGTCTTTAGCTTTTATATTCATATAAACATATATCTCTATTTTGTTTATCTTTAAATTTTTGGGGGGAAGTTTCCTGTCCCAAACATTAAAACTTCTTTTCTTCCCAAAAATTATGGAAAAAAAATATTTATCACTACTTCAATTTCACTCACTTATCATAAAACTTTTTTATATATAATTAAAGTAATTTCATCATTTTTTCGAATCGTTATAAAGAAATGAGAGTTAATTTATATTAAAATTAGTAAATTTTGTTCAAAGATAACGCTAAGTGTTCACCCGAGCCCCTCTCACCTCCATATAAATAATTTTTTATTATAATTTTTTTTGCCTTGAAGACATCTATTGCATAAAATGATTTATTTTTTATAATATTTACTACA
Source organism: Oxytricha trifallax (assembly GCA_000711775.1). Lineage (NCBI taxonomy): Eukaryota > Ciliophora > Spirotrichea > Sporadotrichida > Oxytrichidae > Oxytricha > Oxytricha trifallax. Next base: position 70,662 of record ARYC01001194.1, on the reverse strand, counting down.
TGCGTCAACCTTTTTGCGTACATGCTCTAATAGGAAAATATTTAAAAATCAAAACAATATTTAATTTTATTTATAATAGTAATATTTTTTATAAGAAATAAATATGCTATTGTATTTCTTATAAGTTAATCATAATATTCTAAGTAAATATATCTTCCAGTTAAATAACTAATATTATGGTTAACTTATAAGAAATACAATAGCATATTTATTTCTTATAAAAAATATTACTATTATAAATAAAATTAAATATTGTTTTGATTTTTAAATATTTTCCTATTAGAGCATGTATACAAAAAGGTTGACGCATGTAGTAAATATTATAAAAAATAAATCATTTTATGCAATAGATGTCCGCATGGCATATAGATAAAAATTATTTATATGGATTTGGGGGGCTCGGTTTGGGGTGGAAGGAGAGATGGGGGAGAGACTCTGGTGAAAAGATAAGGATAGTTACAAATTAATTAATATTACAAATGTTTTTATATGAGGCATGAAACTTCCCCTCAAATTTTAGGAATAAAAAAATTATTAAGATAATACAAAACCAAGTATTACCTCTTTAACGAAAGAGACCCCTACAAGTTTTATAAGTACATGTTTGTTGTGGATCAACATGATATCAAACTATTCGAGCACAGTTTTACCTATTTGTAATGGAGTATCTTGGATTAGATGAACAACAAAAAGATTAAAGTTAAGGAAACAGACCCTGGAATTTATAAACATATCCAGAATTCTGCTTAAATTGAAAATGTTTAAAGTTTTATGTATAGATTATAATGAATGCTACAATTGATTAAAACAGAAACTATTATGAGACTATTAGCAAACTTTAATAAATGTTTTTTCTATGAAATACTTTAAAAATTTTCAAGGCATGTGTACCTCTGTAATATTTGAGTTTAAATTAGTTTGGAGCCATTTTTTAGAGAAGATTGTAAATCTTGCTGATTAAAAGCAATGGGAAACTTGCAGAGTTAATTGTAGTTTTATTAAAGAAAAATTTTGTTATAAACAATTAACTATACAATTGATTCTTTACAATATACTTCCAGGAGGAAACACTGTCTTGAAAATATTAAGTCAAAATACTAAGATTTAATACTCTTATATTCTTTATCTAGATTTGAGACTATTATTAGAATATTTAATCTTACATAAACTATACAAATCTCAAGAAAAAATTGCAAAAATTTTCTTGATTTGTCATCCTAATAATGAAATATTGTATCATGTTCCCTTCTTGCAAAACTTATAGTAGCAGTCACCATTCGATTTAAGTTTGAGTTTGGGTCAAAATGATTACAAAAGTATTTTCTCTAATTTGCAATATTTGTAATTGTATCCCATGGACCATCATTCAAGATCTATCAAGAGTTAAATTAGTTCTATAAAAATAAGTGAATCATTTTTTTGATTTAATTGAAGAGTGTTTATCACGTGATGGTCGCATAGCAAATTCCAGAGTTCTTGGATTATCTTGACACTAGATTCTTAAATTTTTCATTTATAGGCAAGTTCTAAATATTATTCATTTAACCGATAGAGTTAGAAGAACTAGATAGGGGTTCAATTGTTAACGAATTTTCTACAAGTGGAATTTGGATTCATGAGTAAAAGATTAAAGACGATATGCTTGACAAAAAACCCTCAGAGGCTAAAATTAAGATGGAGCTGCTTGATATGAATCATATTTTAATTTATAATATAATAATATGCCTAGTATTTATCATTACTAAGACACTGACTTCGTAAAATACTTCAAAGAACTCTCTTCAGCTGAATCTTTCAAATTCTTTGATAATAGAGCCATCAAAGTTTTAATATACTTAATTTTGTATTTATCTTCATTAAAATTTAATTTAAAACTAGAATTTACTGATTTATATGCGAATCTTTGATTAAAGTACAAGTGTCTATCATATATAGCTAAATTCAATAATACTTTTTAAAAAGAATATTTATTTCCCTCAAATATAGATCTCTAATGTAACTCACAGAAACTCTTTAGTAAAAAAGATACCAAGGAATCCTTAAGTTTCCAATTTGATTATAATGTGATCTAATTGTCACTTTACTTATTATGAAACCATTAATTATTTAATATATTGGCTTTTTCAAATCCTTAAGTATAACTATATTAATATATAAGATTTATTATCAAGTTTTGATTGATTTTAATTATCCAATAGTTAGAAGTTTCTTGATTATACTACTGATTATACCATTCTGTATCTTCCATATAATATTTGTGGTATACATGAATATATAATCCAATTATCTTAAAAGTAAATATTTTTTTCCTTATTTATTAAATAATACAATTAAATCTTTTAAATTTAAATTAGAATAAAATTTAATTAATTAATTAGAACGTTGTATTAGCTTTATTTATGATTTAAATAACTGCTTAATAAAACTTAATTAATTATATGTATATTTTAAATAAATACTAAATGCTTTTATAAATTATAAATTCTAATGAGAGGTGTACTTTATTAATAATTATATGTAATTTCAGCATACTTTCATAATATTTTCATTGTAATTTAAGTCATAATTTATCAAAAATTAAGATTCTAAAGCATAAAAAATATAAATAAACTTGCTCCTTAGTTAGTCTATTATAAAAATATATAAATATATAATAGATAAATTTAAAATAAGTAGGTATTGCTTATTATATATTTTAATTTAATAAAATTGCATAGCAAATATATCAATGAGAAGTTTTGAAAGTTATATAAAACATAAGCAATCAATAATACATTTTAAATCAACATAGTATACAGTTAAGAAATTAATGAATAAAATATTTTATTTATGATATATAAGACAAAGATAAATATGTTTTTATTTAATTAAGTTGATTATCTATAACAGATTCATAATGCTTGATGCCAACTATTTTTAAAAAATTAATAAAACTTTTCAAATAAATTGAGATCAGATAGTTAGATTAGTAAAAAAAAATACATTTCTTAATAAGCTTTGCTATAATTTTTCAGCTTATATAAATTTATAAAAGTGTTATAAGGGACAAAAATATAAAGATAATCAGTATTACTTTTATCTTAGTCTATACCTATAAATATGTTTTGGGGTTTTCTAAATGTAGTCAAATAAAAATATGAAATTAAGAATAAGAAAAAGAAATATTAATTTTTGTAAGTGTACGAGTATAGAATTGTAGATGAAGATTATGACACTCATTATAATCTACCATCAATTAAATACAAAAAATAGTTTTTTACCATTTTTTAAAATTAAAATTAATTTTCTCTATTTCAATAATTTTGAATAAATAGATTTTATATCTTTTAAAAATAATATACAAGAAAATGTTTATTTTTACTAATAAAATGATTATGAAGAGGTTTCTTGGCTTATTATTTTCTATAGGCAATTTTTAATAAATGTTTGATTGTTTTTTATAAAAATAGATATAATTTTTAAAGGAAAGATTTATCATCCTATTAGAGATCTAAGAAATTTATGGTTTATTTTTGTTAATAATTATCATAAGAAAGAATAAATTATGATAAATTTAAATTGGAATTTGCTTAAATAGAACATTTTCAAAAGTCTCAAAGTTTATAAATAGAAATAAATATAAAAATTTAACCATAAGAAAGTCAAATTTTATCTGGGTTCATTTTTTTGGTGTCGTACCAATAATTTATTAAATGTATATGAAGCATTTTCGTAAGAAAGAATTTATAATAAAATTGAAAAAATATTTATTACAAACAAAGAAATAATCCCACCAAAAACTTTTAGTTTATACTTAATGCAAATAAAATAGACCTGGATCCATATTTAATTAAAATTTATAATGAGACTTTAAATTTATATAGTGTAATACATAATTTTGCCTAAAAACTTATTTCACATAGAATAATATAGCAATTTTTCTATAATGTACATTTATAGTAAAATGTTGTTTTTTTAAAATATGGATTAACAAGCAATAAAAATAATTTAAAGATTTAAAAGAAGGATTTAATTAATTAATTTCTTTTTTTTAATAAATAAAACTATTTAGTTATATTAATGCAAAGATGGACAATATAATTTATTTATAGATGAAATTTTTTTTAAAAAATTGATTTAGGGCCTCTAAACTATTATGAATTGGTAAACTATGTTTTATCGATCACTCAACTAGTATTTGTTGTTTATTTCTTGTTCAATGAGTGCAGATAAATTGGAAACCTTGGATTGTATCAATTTATAATTTTTAATAGATTTTACTATAAAAAAAAACATCGTAAAAAGAAATTTAATGTGAAATTGTAGTATTTAACATCAGTTTGGAATTATGTTGACTTAATTGCACCAGTTGGTGTTGGTATCCTTCACGGTTTCTAGTTATTAAGTAATATGAATAATTTTATATATACATAAAATACAAATAACACAATATTAGATAGTTTGCTGAATATGCGGGGACAGCTATAGATGTTGACCTCAATATAACAATTTAATATTAATATTATAAAAATATTTTATTATAGATGCGTACTCGCTATATCTACATTCTTTATGTGGCTAAAGTTCTTATCAGCCCTTAAACCTAATTATTTGATTTATTTTTAAATACTTTTCATGTAAATTATTAAAAATGTTAAATATGGACTTTTATGATATCTTAAAAATTGGAAATAATTTTTAGAGTTTAGAATCTTCAAACAGACAGGTTATTTAATCAGAATGATTATTGAAGTTATGTATGATATGGGTATTTTCTTGTTTGTCTTATTGATCACAGTTGCAGCTTTCGGAGACTCTTTCCTGAAAATCTCTAATGGAAACATCGAAGAAGAGCAATTTATCGAATCTTTCATTCCAGCAGTTGCCTATGCCTACTCTATGATTTTGGGAGGATATGACACCACAGCCTTCGGAGAGGTAGCTCAACCACTTGTATGGATTTTTTGGGTCTTCTGCACTATTTTGGATATGATAGTTATGCTTAACTTACTGATCGCAATTATTTCAAGTACTTACGAGAGAGTTAGTGAAAATGCTGAACAGGCAAGTTACCAAGAAATGGCAGCTTTGATCTCTGAAAATCACTATCTTATTCCAAATAGACTGACCGACAAATACGCAGAGAAGAACAAATTTGTATTAGTTGCTACAGACATGGAAAAAAATAATGACTTTAAGGATCCACTTGATGTCAAATTTTAAGCTCTACAATCCCAGATTAATGAAAAATTTTAATTATTTACTTGAATTCTCATTTTATTTTTCAAAAAGTAAAGCTATAAATTAATGATCTCAAGTCAATTGTGCTAAGAGAGGCAGATAAATCAAGTGAAAATCATAAAGCTATAATTGAAATTAGTAAAGTAAATGATACCAAGAATCAAGAAAAACTTGGAGAAATGAAAATTATGCTAATTAGAACCATGCCAACTGAGACTATCAAAGTCATTAATCATAAAAATCCACTTACTAAAATCCTTCTTTATCATTTATAATGTATAATTAGTAAAACTAAAGGAAAAGATTTTTAAATATTTTTTACATATAAAATTAAATTTACAAGAAAAGAAGGATTTCTAATCTTATTTCTCATGGTATTGTGATGGCAGAAACTTCACTGGATGCAAATCAGGCTATGGAATGTATCAAACATGCACAGATATGGCAGAAAAATTATATCATTGCAAATAATGTAACTTCGATTATTGATAATTTAATTAATAAAAATACCAAGTCAAAATTAGATTTATTTTTGAAACTTTGATAATTATTGCGCAAAGTGCTACTAGGAATACCCTAATGCTCATATTCACGAGTTGAAAGAAATGACTCTTGAAGAACTTGGGAAATCTTAACAAGAGTATGCAACTGGTTGGGGCTGTGATGGCAGAGCTTACACTGGCTGTGCCAATGGAGATAAGTACATGGAAGATGTTTATGAGTTCCTCTATCATGACGATGATGTTGGATTTGATTTCTGTGCACCATGTGCTAAAAAATACAAGAAAGTTTGAACCAATAAAGCTCAAATATATTTAAGACAAAAGTTTGTTGTTTTTACACATTATTTTAAAAGCACAAATAAAAAATGTGTTTATTTTAGTAAAGAAAAATTTAAATTTATCAACGTTAATCTTTAATATTTAGCTTTAGAAGAGCTTTTATTTAATTCAATTTTCATTTAATAGTTTAATGAGAGCAAATTCGTGACCCTTCATTTAGCCTGATACTTTTCTCTCTTCAAATACAGTGAAGCCCTCGTTTAACCACATATTTGACCAGTCTCTGCAGGTTACTTCATTACCAGTCCATGAATGAGCGATTTCATGAGTTGCAACATAAACTTGAGACTTGTCACCAACGATAATGGTTGGAGAAGCAAAAGTGAGAAGTGGGTTTTCCATGCCTCCGTATGGGAAAGAAGCTGGGAGAACAAGGACGGTGTAAGTTCCCCAAATATAAGGAGTCAACCATGCTTCAGTCTTATTTAGGAAGGTGTCTAGGTCTTCAAGTTCTTTAACGTATTTGTCAAGAGCATCAGCGCCTGGCTCAGCGATGACTCCAGTTCTAGCTCCAGTTGACTTGTAAGCCAAGTTACCCACTGCTATGGCTAAGAGATATGAGGGAATGTTAATTGTGTTTTAGAAGTTGTAAGTAGTTGTTCCATCAGCATTCTTAACTGGATCAGTTTCGTTGGCACTCATCTTAACAATATATGAGTCTTTTACTGTAACCTTAGCTGAGTAAGTAGTCTTGATTGATGGAGTGTCTTGAAGTGGGGCTACTGATCTGCAATGGATTGGTTCGCATTGAGTGAACAAATATTTCAAAGTTTTGGTTGTAGTTTGAGCTTCAGTAAGCCAGTTAATAGCTTGAGCATCTGTAGTGGTCTCATATGTGATTCTGATTTGAGTCTTATCATACTTTGCAATTTCTAAGGTAAAATTATATCAAATTGCTATATGACTTACTATTGGTAAACTGGATTGTAAGTGCTGATCCTAAGATCTTATCATCATAGTGCAAGTTTGGAACTTCAACAAAGTTTCCTTTATCATCTTGGATTTCAGTTTTGTGAATAATAATGCCTTGATAATCAAGGATCACTTCACTCACTTGATCTTGAACAGCAATCAAAGAAAGAGTGTTAGTTCCTGAGATTGAGGATTTATCGAAATCAACAGTAATGTCGAGGTCGAAGTTGTAAGTCTGAATGAATTCCACATTTGAGAAGCTGCTTCCATCAAAACTTGAAGGCTTGAATGTCACTGGTTTCTCACTCAAAAACTATAAGATATAAAATTTTAAATTGAGAAAGAGAAGTGGAAAATCATACCTTAGTTGCTTAAGTGGAGACTGCAAAACCTGCTATAAGCAGGGTAGCAAGGATATTTCTCATATATAAATACCTATTAATTAATATTATAAAGTAATTGATTCTTGGATATTTCATTCTGACTAGTCAATTAATTTGCTCTCATTGAAGCTCAACTTGGTAATGTTTCTCTCTGGGTTGATATTATTGTTTAATTGTATTTTCTATTTAATGTTTTTAAATCAATCATAGAAAGTTTTATGCAAGCAATAACAATTATGGATTGAACAATTCATACTCAAGTCTTTACCCAGTTCTTGACGGCAATACCCCAGATGATTCCTTCTCACAACTTCCTTATGAGAAAGGTTTCTAATTCTTGACTTATTTGGAATCACTCGTTGGTGAAGATAACTTCCAAGCCTTCGTCAGAATTTATATTAAGAAATTCACCCAAAAGAGTTTGTAATTTAATCATTTGTTTGATCAACAGATCATTTTTTTCAATTTATTAATTCTTAAGAGTGTTGTCTATTAAGACTTAAAGAGCACTTTTGAGGATTGGGTTAATGCTAATATGGCAGATAAAGCAGCTCAAATTATTGGTGCAGTAGATTGGGAAACATGGGTAAGATCACCAGGTGCCAATCCAGACGTCTACAAAGTAAGCTTTGAGACTGACTCTGCCAAGAAATTCGAAGCTCTTGCTGATGACTACATTAAAAGAAACGGTACTTCAAGAGTAAAAATATTTTATTATTTTTTCCCGAATTAATTCAAGCCCAGACAACTATAAGGATTACTTGACCACTGATGATCCTTAACTCAAGGTTATCTTCTTGAATAGATTAGTTGCTAGACAAGACGAATTTACAATTGACCTCTTAAAGAAGGTAGATGCTGACTACAACTGCACTTGGGATGCCAATCCAGAGATCGGTTAAAGATGGTATCCACTCGCCATTAAATATAAATTTATTTTTTAAGCATCTATTTGGCCTTTGAAGACACCTACGCTGGTGCCAAGGATTACGTCTCAAGATTAGGTAGAATGAAGTACATCAACCCAGTCTATATCGCTTTGGTTAAAAACGGAAGAAGAGACTTAGCTGATCAATGGTTCAAGCTTAACGAAAGCTTCTATCACCCTATTGCTGCTGCTAACCTCAGAAAGATCATCTATGCCTCATTTATTATTAAATTCAATTTTGATTATTCAGAAGTTAAATTATAGAAAAATAAAAAAATGCTCACTCAATGAGAAAGACACAAAGCTTATTGAAATCTTCAAGCAATCAATCTAGGGAGGTACTGTTTTCCTCTGAAGAAATCAAAAATAATCTAATTTATCTCATCAAAATCTGTATTAATTCTTACTTTATCATTAAAACGAAGTATAGTCATGCAAGATTAATAGGGGGGGAAATAAATATATGACAAATTTATAGAAATAATTATTAATAAATAATGGAGCAGATCTATCAAGATAAGTCTTGTGAGATAAAATTCTCTTACAGTCATCCTAATATTCTGGGTGTATTCGAAATATAATTGATCTTGATTTTTCAATTACATTCCTATATTTTTAAATCTAGTGTATTATCTGGCAGAGACATATAAGTATTTGAATTAAAAACAGACCAGTCCAATACAAATCATCTGCAGCAACAACCTTAATTTAACTCAAATACATTGAAGCAGTATGATGATTCTGGTAATATCAACTTCAATAATTAGTTCTCACAATAAACCTCATTTTCACAGAAGTTCAAGCTTAGAGTGGTTGTCGAGGTAAATCTATTAATTATTTATTCCATTAAATGTCTTAACCATGATATAGCTTGATCAAGTTTAATCATTTGAGTGGGCTAAGATAAAAAATTAACATTTTCTAGCAGCTGCTCATTAAAATGGAAAGGTATGTTGAAATTGATATATAATCTAAATAAATTGATTCTTTATATACCTTGTTTTCTTGCGATACATCATAACTTTTAAAATGTTTTAAGATCTAACAAATTTATGTAGATTTCTTTTGTGAATGTAAATCATAGCAAATTGCAAAGCTAATCAAGTATGGGAACTGGTAGTTTAGTATACACTGGAAAAGTTGAGAAAGAATTTTTCACTGGAAATATGATTTAGAATCCTAGATAGTGCAATACTATAGCTTGGAATCCTCATGAGTAAAATATCTTTGCAGCAGGATATGAACAAGTAAATTCAAATTAATTTTCAATAATTTAACATTTTTTAGGTTAAAAATGAGTCAAGTTTGTTGATTTGGGATATTAATAGAACTTAAAATCCAAATTATAACAAGATCAGAGATACAGAAAAGCAAATAGTAAATAATTTTATTGGAGATTAGACTGTCGCAAAGTTAGAATAAAGACCGAAGCCACAGATTTTATTCGAGCCTCGTCATACTTTTTAGAAAATTAATGACGACATCTTTTGCTTAAAATGGTTTCCAAATAGTTCAACTGAATTGATCTATGGAACTGACAAGTATATTAGAATTTGTGATACCAGAGAGCTTCAAAATTTGAGTTAATACGAAGATGTACATAGCAACCAAGTTCAAGCCATACAATTTGATCCCTTTGATAACATAAGGTTTGCTTCATTCTCTGAAGACACCATTAAAGTGTTTGATTTAAGAAATTTTAAGAAACCTTTGTACATTATAAGGGACGAAAGCAAAAAAGAAGATGAGCAAAATCATTTCCTGGGGTTCGAGTGGAGTCAAGTCCGACCAAATGTTATTTTATCTTTCTCAAAGAAATCTGTAAGTTTTAAAAAATCTTCTTTAAATTCTTATGATAGAGAGATGTCGATGTTTGGTAATTGTAAAACTAAGGACTGGAAGTACTCAAGAATAATCAAAGTCTTAGCGATAGCACTGTCATTTAGAATTTACAGTTGATATAAAATCCAGTGAGAAAAATAATAGCATAGGATGACGTCATTGGAATATGTAGCACTCCAAAGCAACTTTAAGATAAACTATGAATTAATGCAAATAAATATTAGCAAATAAATTAAAGTTTAAAGATAAAATCTTTTAGATGAGGAAATCGTATCCACTTTATTTAATTAACAAACTCGGAAATAGAAAGATATAAAATTTTTTAAAAAATCAATATTATAAAACCAAAAGATTTCAATGAGTGAAAATTATCAATGTATCTATAATTTCCTTAGCTAATAGTTTTCTATCTTAAATTTTTAATATGATTAAATTTTTTGAAATTTATTTGAAAATTAAAAAATTAAATGCTGTAATTATATAATAATAAATAAATTTTTCAATTCACAATTTTAATGCTAAACTACAATTTATTGGAGTTATTTAATTATTTTTAAGGTTATGAATCAATAAAAAATGAATCATATATTAAAATTAAAAAAAATTAGTACTTTTTAAGTCAATGATTTATATCCCCATCTTTTTGTACACAAAAAACGGCTACATCGAAGAACAAGTACTAAATGAAAGTAATAGATTCATCTTTGATATGTCTGCCAGAGGTCATATATGCATGAGTGGAAAACAAAAGAAAACCATTCATAGTATCCCGTTCTTTGATTCAGTAATTAATTATGAGCAATTGAAGACTCGATATTTATAAGATGAAGAAACTATGTTAGACTTAAACCAATATGCCTATAAATACAATGAAGAAGGCAATGCATTTATTGATACTTAAAATATCATTGCAAATAGAATCAAGGCAGGTTATTTCTTAGACACTCCATAGAGAAATTTTACTCTTTCCTTAAGATTTAGAGGGTACAATGATTTTTATTAAAGTTAAAATGCTATAATGAACTCGTAATCTGTAGGATTAAAGATTTTTTGGAATTATATCAACAAACTGTAAGAAAATGAAGGCAATAATATCTAATTTGTTGATGGAATACTAAGCTAGCTAGATATTGGAATTTCTGAAGGCTGTTAAAGACTTAAGGATATTGAGTTGTTCTTTAAAAGTCCTCAAAATGACCTTGAAAAATCTGATGACTTATTAGGTTTTAAAATTTATACAGGAATAAAAAGACAAAATATCCTATAATTTTGCGGTTGGACAGATTACTTAAAGGCTCCTCCCCCAGGCCTTGGAACATAATAAGTAAATACTGCTTTATTCCAAGAAATTAAGAAGCAAAACATTTAAACTTATAATGATCTAAATAGAATTTGCACTTAGATTGATGATGAAGAAAAGCACATATAAGGAAGTATTTCAAGAACATGCATTTTATCTGCATTGCATTTCGATTTTTAAAGAGCAATGGGTTTCTCTAGTCACGCAGATCCTCTACCAAAGTACAGAGAAGATGCCACTAACTCATAAGTACTTAATTTTGTTCTTAGAAACTGCAAAAAAATTATGAGCAGTATTGGATAACAAATGACTGAGCAGCAAGCATAAGAGAAACTTAAATAACTTCTAGAGTTTGCAAAAGGATTGCATGATCAAATGAAGAATCCATACTTTAAGCTCTTCTTCTATTTCTTGTAATTATATTAAATTATGAATTAATCTTTATAGGGATTGTCAACTTTCTAATTTCTCTCAAGACTTTCCAACTAAGTTTGGATTAATAATCAATTACTTTGATTAGATTGGTCTAATATGTAGATACTTCAATCAATAGCTCGTAAGTTTGCTTTGTTTATAATTATTAATCATTATAGATGCTTTAAGCCTTAAAAGAAATGGTAATCAAGGGTATTGAAGAAGGTTCATTAGAGACTATAGTGCTCATAGGCTTAAAATCCCCATATCTTTTTCACTTATTGCAAAACTATGTTGACAAACATGGTGACATTTAATCAGCTGCTTACATATCTTCCTATTATTACACACTTATGAACTAGTCAAATTAATAGCCAGATAAAAGAGTAAATACGTTTATTCAAGAATATAGAACATTTTTGAATCAACTTCAACTTTGGTATCATAGAGCAAATTTTGATGTGAGTTTGAATTAGTTAGAAGAGACAGGTATTTTCAAAAGATATGCAAATTTTGTCTAGAAAAACAGCGAAGTTAATTTAAGAAGTTCTGTTGTAAATGCAAGCGCTATTTAGCCTCCTCTTGATTAAAACAAAGACTAGACAGTAAGATAGGCTTCTGAACCAGATTTACAATAAAAAACTATTGAAACTCAACTAGTGCATAAATTTGGTATAAACAATGACCCATTTGACAAGAAGTCTTATGAAAATTCAGCTAAATGTTTTTATTGCAATCATGGATTTTCTGTAAAATCCTCAGTAAAGAACTATCTATAAATCAGCAAATAAAAACGCCAAGTTCTTAACTCAGAAGCTCTATTTTCTCAAATAAATAGCAGCAGCAAGATGCAAAGTAATCATCCTGAGAAAGAGAAAACCATAAGTAGGCTGTGTGTAGAATGTGGAAAATCAACTCCTAACTGTTCTGTTTGCTTGCAACCTATAGGAATTCTCAATCCTTTTATTGAGCTTAAGAGTAAGGCCCCAACCTCGGCAGTTGGCTTTGGTACACACAGTGTCATAAACAATATAAATATTTAAATTATAATAATTTAAACTAGAATGAAAATCAGAATAGCATTCAAATGAAGAGAGAATTAGAGATGTGGTTCTTATGGTGTTAGAAATGCAAGCACGGTGGACACACTTAACATATTCTCGAATGGTTTAAGAATCAGCCAGAGTGCTCAGTAAGTAATTGTGACTGCAGATGCAATATTATTTCAAATGAATGATGAGAATATTTATTTCATTAATAATCAGAACTTTAATTTTTATAAGGAGATATTTACGAGAATTTATAAGAAATTGATTTAAAATAAATATAGTTTATTAATTAAGTTTTTTTTCAAACAGCTGGCTCTAAATGGAAAGCAAGTTTGATATTCATAGCAGCTAATTCATTAGTTAAATATCTGAGGACATATGGAAGTTGAACTTTTCTGCAATCGTATTCATCACAAACTCTACAGTATACCTTTTCATTGACAACGTATTTCATGTCTGCTGATATATTGTTCTAGGTTTTTAGGATTTCTCTATTTAAGTGGCAACTAATAATGCTTCCACACTTTTTGCAGACATATCCCTCACTATAATCGGAACATTTTAGAAGTCTATCATTCAAGCAGAAAGCTGCTCCATGAGCTAAAAGTGAATCTCTTTCCATCTCTCCAAATCTAATACCTCCTTGCTTCTTTCTTCCCTTCACTGGTTGATGAGTTAAGACATCATAAGGACCTGTGGCTCTAGCTTAAGACTTATCTGAAACCATATGTCTGAGGCGTTGATAATAGACAACACCAATGAAGATATCAACCTTCATTTGATCTCCAAAGATTCCAGAGTACATTGTCTCAGTTCCATAATAATTATACCCTTGCTTTAGGAGTTCCTGACCAAAGTACTAGACCACATCATCATCCTCGTATTTCTCAAATGTCTTTACTTATTTGAACTCTCCTGTGTTAGAACCAGACTTACCAGCAATTGATTCTACCAACATTCCAATGGTCATTCTTGATGGGAATGCATGAGGATTAATGATAATATCTGGAGAGATTCCACTCTCTGTAAAAGGCATGTCTTCTTAGGGCCAAAGAACTGAGAGCACACCCTTTTGACCGTGACGACTACTAAACTTATCTCCAATAACTGGGTTTCTTTCGTATCTTATAGTATAGCCAATGTTTACGTTATTTGCTGAGCCTTTTTCATCTCCCATTTCTAAAACCCTTTAAATACTTAAAACTTCTATTAAGGTTTCATTGATTTGTAGTTCAATAAAAATTATAAAGTTTCTTATAAATCTATTTTCATTTTTTATCAAAAGATTCTTATTATTTATAAATTATTCCTAGGCATATAGAATAATGAAATGATTACAAAATTTATTTGAATTTACCAATATTTATTAAAAGCTATCTTGTTGCAAATTTAAGGATTTATAATCTTAAAATTTTTTTTTTTATATATATTTAATTAAAATACTAAAATATAATAACTGTATTATTTATCAAAACTATTACGGTTATAATTTTTAACATAATTATAATTATATTTTTATTCTAAAAAAAAATACTTTTTTTTAAAAATAAAAACTAAAAATTGTTTTTTTTCGTTTTAATTAATCTTACGTTTTCAACTCTAGCTGGTTCATTATCTTTGAAACTAAAATAATTATAGTTTATAATTAAATGTAATGATAAATGCTTTTTAAACTCACATATTTAGGCTTTCCCAAAACAGTGTCATATGTGCATAGCTCTGGGCTTCCATGAGTGAGCTGATGTCCAATGCTTGGAATTCCATCAGTGTCAAGGTTTTTCTCTTTTAGATCAATCTTTTAGTCCTCTCTGTACTTGTTCTAGTTGAGCATCCTGTATCTTTGTTTGCTTGAAGAAGCACCCATCACTTACTCATTAACTTCTTTGATGTAAGATTTGTAGACACATCCATGACCAAAACCTCTTTCGTAAGCACTCTTGTTTATGATCATAGCATCTTCCATATCGTAACCTGTATATGAGATAACTGCAACGACTGCATTGGTTCCACTTGGATATTGTCTAAAATCGTAATTGTTATAATTCTCAGTTCTAACTAAAGGCTCTTGAGGGAAGAGGATTCTGTATACTTTGTTATCCATTCTATAAGGATGATTGTGATAAGGAGTTCCCATAGTTTATTTTGCCATTTGACACTGATACATGTTTCTTGGAGATTGGTTATAATCTGCAAAAGGAATTGTTGAGGCAATCATACTCAAAACATTTATTGGGTCTATCTCTTAATGTGTAGTGTCGCTTCTAATATCCTCCTCAAGGCAAGCTATAGAAAGATTAACTTGTTCTAAAGGTCCAATCCATTCTACTCCACCAACTTCTAAATTTTAGACTGGTCTTACAAATCTAGATACAGATGATGCTAAGAAAATACATAAAATTTTTATTAAAAATACCAGGGAAGAACTTATTCTTTGTTCCTCTTTTGTTAGTTTGGCCTTATGTCTCGGGATTATCACTAGCTTCTTCTGGTGGGAAAGTTGGGGCTAAGTAAGATACTTCAAGAGTTTTTGGTACACTTTCATAAAATTGGTTGGTATTACTTTGTTAAATTTTAAGAGCTCTTAACGATTTAACAAGCTGAGGAGCAACTTCTGGATCTACATATCCCAATAATACACCATCGAGAAGAATAGGTAAAAACTTGTAAGGATAAATAAGTCCAAAATCACTTGATATAGGATTCATTCCCAATTAGGCTAGTAGACTCTTAAAGTTCTTCAAAGCTTCACCTTGTCTGCAAAGTAAGCCATCTTCTTTGGCAAGTGGAATACAAGATGAAGTAATATGGTTTAAAAGACCGCAGGGACCACCATCTGGAGTATGTACTGGGCAAAGGAATCCCCAAGCTTCTGGAAGCAACTTTCTGACAGTTGTGGTTTTCATCTCTGCGAAATATTATCCTCTATGGATTGATCTAAAATGAGATAAGTATCTATGATTGTTCAATTTATCTGCAACAATAGTATATCCGGCAGTTTACATTAAATCTAAATTAGTTCTTGATATCAGATTTCCTGTAGCTAAGAAGTGTTCCATTTTCTTTCCTACTGATACTTGGGTGTCTATCATTTTTTTCATATAAATTGGGTTTCTAATTTATTGTCTGTCAAAATTGGGATTTCTCAGATCTCTGATTATCTTAGCTTTAGCTCCAATCAATAAATCCTGAAGTTTTTCAGCTAATAGGGAGGCATATAAATGACCACTCAAAAGAACTTCTTAGTTAGATGGTGAATCGAGATTATCTAGTTCACACTCTTAGGCCACAACTGCATATAACTTCTCAATCATTATGCAGAGAGTATTGAACTTATCTTTGTAATTATTAGTTTGAACAAATAGATGTCTTTAGATAAAAAAGTTACCAACATCTATGTCACTCATATCTGATTGAACACCGATTAAAGCCATTCTAAATCTTGAACCAAGATAGGCTAAACATTAGTTTTATGAGTATAAGCACAACTTATTACCATCTTGAAGCAAAACTTCAACTCTATCTCCTATTTATCTATTTTTGAAGTAACCTTTGACAAGCTTATTATAAATTTATGCATCTGTAACATCTGCTAAAGCCTTAAGAATGACATAAGCTGGAATTAAAAATTCTTGCTTTTAGTATATAAGCCTCATTGAGCAATTACCATCGCTAAGATAATGAAGAGTGAGAGTCTATGCAAATAAGTCATCTCTCACACATCTCATTTAAACAGCAAAAGGTGTGAAGAGCTTGCCTCTGTTAATGAAGGTTGGTCTAGAAAATGCAACTGGGTAGTTTCTTTTTGTCATAATAAGCATTCTTACGATTCTCTCATTTCCATTAATAATGAAATAGCCTCCGAACTCTGCCATATCCTCGTGCTTTTGTTAAAAAATAAAACTTGCTTTTTAACTAATTCCTCCTCAGTCAATCCATACAAATGACAGTTAGATGATCTAATCATAACTGGGATATCACCAAGTGGCACAGTGACCTTTTCTTCAGGCTCATTATCAATCTTTCTAGCAATGGTAGCATAAAGAGGTGCTGAATATGTGAGAGATCTAATTCTGCATTCACTTGGGTAGATTTTATCTCCATCTCCTCCTGCTGCTGCTTAAGAACTCTGAGATAGACTGATGAGGCCTGTCGATTGATCTTATCTAATTGGCTTTCTATACATCATGAATGAATTAAACTATAGATGAAATTTACCTCAATTGGAAATTCTCAAACCATATAAGCATCTTCTTAAATGGGTATTAAATTTTGTTAGCACTTGGGTTTCTTGCGATCTCTGCTTCAGTTGGAGCACTTAACTCAGCAGCTTAATTTTTATTCAAATACTTCCATTAAATCCTGAAAAGAAATTAATTCTAAAAGCTAGTAAATTTTGACAAATCCTTGGTAAGCACTGCTCAATGGCATACTCGAATGACTCAATATGATGCTTAGCTGCATTTTTAAGTTGTACACTAAGAGTTTTCTCTGTGAATCTAACTCTATCGTTTACCTTTCTCTCTTTAGACATAGTAATGTATAGTTATGGTTCTTAATAAATATAAGTTTGTTAATTATTATCACTTAAGTAAAAAATAAATGAATGATTACTTAAATTTTGTAAATTTAAAATAAAATATATAGATACTTTAGCAATATCAAACTGAGTCTCTTCTTATTTATTAATAAACTTAATAAATTAACATATAGCCTAGCTAAATTAATTTTAATATGCATTTCACTCATTTTGATATTAATAAAATAGAAAAATCATATATTTCTATATAAAAATTAATAAAGTATAGTGATATAGTAATAATATACATTTCATGATGAAGATTGATAAAAATGAATGAATGTATGAAGTTAAGGGAAATAAAAATACGATGTTGATGAATATTAGAGCTAGAATCCTTCAATTTGTATTGTTGTATTTATTAAAAGTTTACTATATTTTTATTTTTTGTTAAAAGTATATGCCAAAGTATTTTAATATGGTTTATCATATTAGTTATATAATTTTTATCCAATTTTTTAAATTTGGTTTTTATTAGATATCTAAGATTTTAATATATAAAGTGATTTATTAATTAAAATGTTTAAGGCATGCCTTATCTTTTTTTTATCATTCTTTCAATAAATAAATATCAATTTTTATTTCCTAATAATCTTTGAATATTAATATTTAAATTTTTATCATCATTAAATTAAAATATTTTAAAAAATTTACAAATTTTAATAAAAATAATAATTATTAAAGTTTACATTAATTTTCATCATCTCATTATTATTACTAATTTGAATATTATTAATATTCTTCCACAATCATAAATAAAAAATAAATAAAAATTCAATTTTATAAAATTTAATCATGAAAGTTAAATTTTAATTTATTATATTTCATTTACTTTTTAACTGGTAAACCAGCATCATTTTAATAATTGCGTATACTTTCTTTCTTCTAATCCATTAATAATGTTATTTTATGTTTATTAATTTGTATTATTTATACAAAAAAAATACTAAATTATATTTATTTATTTATTAATTTTATATTTTATTTTTTTTATGATTCTTATTATATAAAACTTATTATTTTAGTAAATATTGATTAATATTTTCTTGTTTTTCATTTATTTATAATAAAAAATAAAATATATTTTTACATTTCTTCCTTCAAAACTAATAAATAGATACAAAACAAAAAATGAAAAATATAAAAAAAATTGCAAATAAATTTAATTGGTAAGAAAGTATTATAAACTTTCTAATATAATTTTTGCTGTATATAAAAAATGCTACTATGATAATTTTACCAATCAAATTTTGATAAATTTTTACTAAAGACATAGGTCTAAGAAATTAGGCTATAAATTTATATAATAATTATTTTAAGGAACTTTAAATTTAAAATATAATTATTTTAACATCATTATCATTTTGTCATTACATTTGACAATTATTAGGAAATTATAAAATTTCTTTTTATTATTGCTAAAATACAAAAGAATAGAAAATAGTATAAATTAAAAAAAAACTGCCATATAATTGAAAGTTGAAATATATTTACAATTAATTGCAAAAAATGTCAAAAAATGAGAAAGTTTTTGCATTTAATATTTTTAGTATACTAGCTGTCCCTATTTATTATTATGTGAAATAATTTTCATTTAGTTTTCCTCTAATAATTCTATTTGACAGGAGCTAGAATATACAACTATTAATAATGCATTATGTACTGTACTGTACTGTATTATTTATTTGCGCATTATGAGCTTTTAATGCTTCTTCTAAGTATAATTATTTTTAATGTATAAATCCTGCTTCCAATTCTTACAAATTAACAAGTTATTTTATTTTCATTTTGAAGATTAGATTTAATTTGTATTCTAAAAACGAAAAGTAAGTATTAATCAACGAAATAGAATTTAAAAAATGAATAAAGAGTATTACATTGCTTTAAAGTGCTATTCTTTATAGTCATCGCTTATATCCATTTTTGCTAATAATAATCTAAATATACTCTGTTTTAATTAGAGAATTTAATAATTTATATTTTCAAAAAATTCATATATAATAATATTAATTTGTGCAAATAA
This sequence comes from Oxytricha trifallax, assembly GCA_000711775.1. Classification (NCBI taxonomy): domain Eukaryota; phylum Ciliophora; class Spirotrichea; order Sporadotrichida; family Oxytrichidae; genus Oxytricha; species Oxytricha trifallax. The sequence continues at coordinate 51,173 of ARYC01001194.1, read as the reverse complement.
TTTGATTTTATATTTACTCATTTTTAAAATTAAAAAAATAATAGGTTTACTAACTTCAAGAATAGGGGGGAGATCTCTAAAGTTCGGTCAGAAAATTTTTGAATATGATATTTTTTAAAAAAATTTTTAATTTTTAAGTATTAAGTAATTTAATGTAAAAATGATTTTGTAAATTAACTTTAATCACCTTTGAAAATAACTGTTGAGTGAATATGATCAAATAAATGCAAAATAATTTATTTACAAATTTATTTACAAATTATTTTGAACCTCTTGAAAAGCTCAACTCATAAATAGTCTCTGGATATTGAGAATAATAAATGAATAAGAAAAATATTAATTTTATTGACTGACTAGCTTATGTATATTAAAGATAATAGAAATAAAATATAAGATAAATCTTTCAGAATATTAATTTTAAATCTGAATCTCAGATTAAATAAATAAATTTACATTTGGATTTAAATTATAATTATAAATTTATTATTCGTGATTATTGTCCAAGAAACTAACGTCAGGATATAGAAATATAAAAAAAATAAATTTAAAATTAAAGCTTCCAAGATCTATAATTATTCTCCAACTATTAATATTTCAAATATCTCTTATGCTCAGAATAAAGGTTTTCGAGGCGCAATGAAAAATAATATTTTAAAAGAATTTATTATAATAAAGATTATTTTATCTTATACAGATGTTTTTATTAGTGTAACAAATGAGATTTATTCATATATAAAATTGAAAATAATTCTTCGACTGGCGCTCTCATCTATAAACCTTAAGAAAATGGCTTATTAAAAATTCTTCTCGAATTTATAATCTAAATTAATGATAAATCTCAATAACTATAAAGTGGACTTGTCTAAATTGTCAAGATAACAGAAGCTTCGTAGTTATCATATTTTTATAATATGTATTATTTATATTTTTAAGTTCTAAACTAAGATTTGGGAAAATAAATCGAATGACTCAGTATGATATAAAATTATTATAATTTACAAGACTCTAGTAATAGTTTAAAGATAAATTATTATATAAAATAGTTTATAAATTATTATATAAATAGTATAATTAAGGTATCCCTGTTTCGAATTACCCACTATTTATTGTAAAATTGAAATTAATATTAAATTTTAAAGTATGATTTTGATAATAAGTTAATTATATACCTCTTTGAGCTTCATCACCTAAAGAAGAAAATTAGTTAATAGTTCATTTTATAAAAATTATCATCAATTTTTACTAAAAATATAAATATATTAGGTTGACACCTGCTTATTTATAGCTATTTTTTAAGCATTTAATTCAAAAAAATAAATATCTTTGACCTAATCAAATTTATATTTAAATTTACAAATAAAATATTTCAAAATAGTTTTTTAGTAACATTCTAGATAAGTATGCCTAATATATTATATTTATCATTAATTTATTATATATTTAAAATAAATAAAAACAAAGGTTTTAAATAATTTTGGCAAAAAATAATAAATTTTAAAGGTTTTTCATTTTAATTTTAATTTGTAATATTATAATTTAGTTAAATTTAAGAATTCATGATTTTTATGTCTAGTAAACTTAAATATATTTTTTTATATATCAAAAAAAAGAATAGTTAGCAATCAATTGAAAAAACCTCTATATATTATTTTTGCTAAAAATTACTTAATAATTTATTTTTATTTATAAAATAACTGTAAATTCAAATGATAAAATATAATTTCTTAGGTATTAATAATCTAAAACTTTACTAAAAACACTTTATTATTTAAAAAGTGCCTATTTTAAGTTTATCTAAAGACAAATTATAAAAAATTTAAATAAATTGCTTAAAATTATTCCTCTGGTGAAACAGCCCCAAATAATTTGTTATTATTTTGATTAAATAGATATTTAAAGATGATGAAGAAAAATATAATAACCTATGTGTAGAATTTAAATTAAGCAGAAGTCGCTATTTTAATTAAAAATATTTATAAATAAGCTATTCAGAACTTTTAATCCTACTCATTACAATAAATTCATAAAATAAAGAATGTAAGAGTTCCAACATTTAATGAAATTATTATTCTAGGAATTCATTCGAAATTGGGAAATTATTTATAATTATATTAATTATTATTTAAATTATTTTCAGTTAAAGTTGGCCAATTTAAACGATCTTGGGCTCATTAGATATTTTTTTTAATTAGCTGGAATTTTTAGGCTGTATAATTAAAATGCATCTAGAGAGTGAGATAACTTCCCTTTAATTAAACCCTCTAAATTAAATAAATTGTGTACTCACATTTAACTCAATTTATCTTGCTCTAAGGTTGAGATAAAACAGCACCGCCAATAATAAAGTCCAGCTAATTTTAAATTCTCGATCGAATGAGCCCAGAATAGTTTGAATTGGCAAACTTTAACTGCCAATAATTTAAATAATATTTAATCTTATTAAAACTATTTTCTTAATCTCGAATGTTTTCCTACAATACTATTATTATCAATTATAAGTTAAGAAAGATAATTCTTGAAGTATTTTTTAGATCTCATTTTTATTATTTTATGATAATAATCTATTTTTTTATAATTTTAATTATATTTTACTCATAAATTTTTTATACTAGCTTATTTATTTATGTTGATCAACCTTTATATAAAAAGTATTTTTAAATTTGCTCTCCCTAAAATGTAAAAATAAATAAAACATAAAAAACTATAAATATATAATAAATAGAGAGATAAAAAGAAATTAACGAATTGAATTGAAATCCGGCATATTTTTCTTCTTCACGACTTTTCAATGCTCCCTCCTTAACATTTTATTTTGAACCATACTATTTCAATAATAATTATAAAGGAATATGTTTCTATTAAAATGTAAAAAAATAGTATATTTATTTAATTAACTCAATAAATCAAATTATTTTAAAAGTAATCTTTTTTTTAAAAAAATCTGTTAAAATTGAAAAAAGCTAAATACGGAAAGATTATACATAGTTTAATTAAGATATAGATATTGTTTTAAAAGTAATATTTCATTGATATCGATAAATGGAATTATATTAGCATTATTTTCTTCTAAATTAAAATCAAATTCTTATAATTTTAGTAAAACATTTTTATCCCTTAAATCAGCAATTAAGAATAATTCATAGTTAAAACTAATCATGAAAGATAAATTATTAATTGAATATAATTTTATAATTTATTTTAAAATATTTTATATATTTATATAACAAAAGAGTTGCCTTATTTCAGAATAAAATAAGTAAATAGGTCAAGTCACTTTGCTATTAATATATAAAATTTTATTTATATTTTATGAACGATAAAAGAATGTAAATTCAATATGTAATATTTATTAATTAATTTATACACCCAAATTCTTAAATATATATTCAAATATAACTTATTTCTATATAATTTTTTAATATTTTGTTTATGTCTAGCAATATGAACAAAAATTAAATAAAATCATAATAAAGAAAATCCACTTAAAGCTAGTTAATTCGCCATTTTCAACATTCATATCTTGAGAGAAAACTTGCCATAAATTAAAAGTAAGTCAAAATAATTTAAATAAAATAAGAAAAATTGGGAATTAAAAATATAAATACATATAATCCTAATAATATAGATGAATAAGTTTTTAGAATTTCATTAATCTTTGAAATTAAACATAATATTTAAAGAAATTGAAAAAATGACTTAGTTGAACTCATAATCACAATAAATTTTTGGAGCTCGCAAGTTTTTATTTGCATTTTTATTAAAAAAAAATATAAAACTAATTATAATATCGACCAAATTTTGTTTAAAATTAAGTAGTAAATAAAATAATTAAAAACTTTATCATTTAAACATATATTTAAAAAAAAATTTGCGAAATAATCAAACTAAACTAAATTCATTATAACTAAGATTTTTGAATTTAAATGATAAAGTTTCTGATTTTTTATTTATTGTACAAAGAAAACTTTGGTCAAGTTTGAAATTAATTCCAAAAGACTCAATTTTAATCACAATATATGAAAAAGAAAAAATAAATTTCAATGTTTTTAATCTTATCTCGAAGTATAATTTCTAATGGATCAGGTTAAATCTTTTTAAATATATTTTAATAACCCATTTTTATCAACTTTAATTAAATCATTTTATTATAAATTTAATATTTTTCAATAAATCTTTAAAATTTTATTTATCTTATTATTGATTTTATTTTGCCATATGCAGGGTGAATATTAATAAAAGTCAGGCTTGCTATTAATTATTAGTAGAAGAGGATCTTAATTAATAAATTTTCCGTTTAACTTTAAAAAGTAATTTATAATTTATATATTTTTATTAACTTGAATGGTTAAAAGAATAAAACAATAAAATTTAAATAATTAGATATTAAGAAGATTAACTTATATTTTTTATTTTTAAAAAATGTATTAATTTTATGATTTAATTTATTGTAGAAATATATTATTTTTGGGAAAATAAATTAAAAAAAATAAAATTAATTAATTATTAATTGCCTTCAGTTATATTTTTGAAAATGTCTCCAAACCTTGACAATATTATACTCTTTGGATAGCGCATTAAAAATAAGAAGGTGGTTGTTAATGCTATAATGAATTTATCTCTTCTCCCAAGCGAGAAAAACTTCTTTTAATATTTTTTTGAGTTAAGCTCAAAATCAAAATATCTCGCTTCCTGGGATGATTCAGGAATATTACAAATTGTAAAGTCCAGCTTAAATTGCGGGATATACCGTAGAATCGACTCAGATTTGAATTTTAAGTTACTTTGGATTTCATTACTGTCATGATTTTAATATTTAATTGAATTAATTTTAATTCATTTTCTCAAATCGAATGTATCCCTACAATAATTAACTACTACTTATTACTTACACAACGAAACTTAATTATATTATCAAATAAATATATAATTTAAACAAGAATTTGAAATGCAAAACAGTACAAACATATAAGAAAATAAATTATCACAAGCACTTAACAATTGGCAAATTCCTGAAGACTTGTTTCTCAGTTCTGAAGCATAGATTTAATTTAATATATTACTTTGTTATTTAAATTTAGATTGCTTAATATCCAAATTAATAATTGGGAAAATATAATAATTGAAAAATAAAAATTATAAATCACTATCATTTTTAATTTTATAATGAAAATTTGGAGAAAAATAAAATAAAATTCGAACTCTTAATTAATAATTTAATTTGAAATAAATTAAGGAAATTTGAATATCTATATAAAGATATTTTATTTATAAAGTTTATAATAGATATTATACGAGCAGTCGCCTCTAAATATTAAATTTCTAGGATCTTCCAGCATGTTTTCTAACAATCACTTCGAATACTCAAATTTCCTTTATAATATTTTAATGCAATTTATTTGATGAAGCGATTAAATTCTATGTTATTTAATTATTAGAAATTTATAAAAATAAAAGATAAAACCCAACTATGTAATATTTAATTAAGAAATATACATATTTAACAATTAATTTTTTATTAAAAAATAATGATTTATAGAATATTGAGAATATATATTTCACGAAAAAATTCAAATGTCCCGATAAATAACTATTAATGATATATATATATATATATATATATATATATATATATATATATATATATATATATATATATATATATCTATTTTATGAAAAGAATTATAAAATCTTTTTATTAGAAATATCCAAAATTTTTATCAAATCTATTTCATATATCTGGGTAAATTTTGATAGTAAATTAAAATACAAAATGAGTTAAATTTTAAAAATATTTAAAATAATTGCTTTCATCATTTAAATTTGATTCTTAATTTTTTCTCAATTATTAATGGGGAAATATAATGACGAAATGTAATATGACTTAGATATTAATTTCTCAAACGCTTGTATGAAGCTTGGATTTGATGGCTTTGATAATAAGGATCAAAATATTGACTAAACCTCTTCATCACTTGACTAAGAGTACTTATATATAAATAACATAATAAATAGATGATTCTTATATTATTAATTAAAATCATATTAGTTAGCAATCCGAATTCAATACTTATTTAATAAATTATTAGGTGATTGTAATTGCCACTTTATTAAATGTTTAAATTCTGTAATAAATAGTGATATGTTGAAAAATAATCGCGTATTAATTTATAAACAATGATATAAGAGAGCAGTTAGTCTCAAAAAGAGATTTGTCAAAGATCAAGATCTCCATCTGATTTTACCGAGACAGAATTAGCTGCTCAAGTTCACTGCTCAACTCCATAATATATCCACAAAGATCAAATCACTGGGGAAACAAGAGCAAAAACTTAATTTAAAGGAGATTCGGATCTTGATTGGAAAATTAAATAATAAAATTTAATCAGTCTATCATTATTATTGTAGAATACATTTGAGTTTGGAAAATTAATCAAAATTAATAATTAAATAAATATAATTCGTGGCAGTTAACTTTCTGGAAACCTTGACAATATGGTACTTGTTCGAAAGAGTATTTGGATTTTACTATTGGTGGTAGTCTTCTATCGCATTCATGGAGTGAGATAAATTGATTTTAATTTTTGGTGATTTGTTAAGTTGATTTTAATGCTTAAATTAAACTTAAGTTATTTCGCTCCATGGATGTTATAGAGGGTTACAGTCAATTGTAAAGTCCAGTTAATTTTGAATTCTTAATTGAACAAGTACCATATTGCCAATGTTTTAAGAAAGTTAAATGCCAAGGATTATGTTCATATAATTATTAATTTAAATCAATTTTCCATATTTAAATGTGTTCCTACAATTTTACTTAATTAATATTTAGAACTCGCAATTGAAGTCTTAAAACGAAAGCCCTTCTGAATAAGATTCTCTTGCTATGCTTAAAAAGTTTGAAGCCCACTAAACTACCTAGTAAACATTTTTAATAAAAAATATTTAAAAAAATAAGATTTAAACTATTAAATATTTTCATTTCATAACCTCTCTTGTCAAATATTTCATTCATAATTAATTATTATTTTATTCTTATAGAGATTCTTTTTTGTTTATGAAGGACTTGATACAGGCAAAACTCTTCAAACTTATATTTGTATATATTTAATTTTATTACAAATATATTTGCGAGGTAAAAAATGAAAATGAAATGAGTGTATAAGTACACTAAAATTGGAACTCTTAATATTAAATATAACAAGGCATTCTAATTAAATAAACTGACTAATTAAATCATTAAAAGCCCTTAGTGCTATCATCTTCATAAAATATAATTATGTTTAAAATCTTTTACTAATTATTGATTTTTCAAATTTATAAAATGGATAGATAAGCACAAGGTAATAGTATTAATCAAATTATTATAATTTTGAAAATAAAATTAAAACTTATTCATAATTGTTAAATTAAGCTAGGAAAATTTAAATGAAGTTTACAAAATAATGAATTATATTAATATCAAAGATCTGAGCACAATCCTAAATCCAAAAATTACTAGAAAAAAAGAATTTTTAGCTAAAGTTAAGTTTAGTATTTATTAATGTAAAAATTCAATGACATAATGTTCTCCGACAACCCCTACCCCCCCCTACCCCTACAGCGAGCCTCTACACCCTACCCCCTACCCCTACCCACCCCCATAAAATATGCCATTTTATATGAAAAAATTGACTCCCACAGCCTGAATCGAATTCCTTCGTGACATCTCGACTTCATGACCATTTATACATACAAAAAATAACATAAAATTTTCAAAATCTTTTCTCCAACTATAAGTTACAAATACGATATAATTTTTTATTTTTGATAAGTTTTACTTTGTCCACCGACTTTTTCACACATACTCCTATTGGAAAAATATATATTATTAAATTTCTATATAAAAAAAATAACTTATTTTTATTGACAAAACATACATAATAATTTAAAAAAAATTAATCTCTTACATCACCGTCATTCAGCATATTTCCAAAAAGTAGCATGATTAATTTTATATTTTTTATTTTTTCAATTTTATTCTGGCTTATTTACATTTTTATTAATAAATCATAAGTTTGTTAAAATTACAATTTACTTTATTAATAAATAGCAATAATTTTTTGATAATATTCTAGTAATGATCAGGTTGAACAAAGGTTTTGGGTGCTGCAACAACCTATTGTCCTCCTCGTGCCCTCTAGCATCAGCTGGCTCAAGAAGTTCAATGCCCAAATTGAACTAACGCTAACTCATCTTAGAAAAATAGGGTACCAAAAAATAGCACGTTAATAAAATTAATGGACAATAAGCATCTTACGAGCCAATAAAGAGTTTTGTTTCTATGCCAGAGAGAATTAATCTAGATCCTTTTGGAATTATTGTCATACCTGTTCCAAAAATTCTCGTTTTCACTATAGTATTAAACTGAAGAGGAAAAAAATACTTTGTTTAACCTGATCTTTAATGATTGATATATTATGATAAAAAATAATAAATAAAATTTACGAACTGAATTGATTTTTATTATGCTTAAAGAATGAAGTACTGTTAAATTAAAATAACATTAGTTTTAAGTTTTTTACTTTACTTATTAGTACTACAATAAGTTCAAGATAAATAAAATAATATTTAGCATTTAAGTGATTGAATATAAATGGAGAAAATTTAAAGGTTTAATGGATTATGCTTTGACTTTTAATTCTTTTTACTTTATACATCTTAACCAACTAAAATTGAAAGAAACTTAATTTAATAAATCAACTATTAAAATATTAAGAATAATTAAAATAAATTTACAAATATTAATGTATGAATTAAAAGTAAGAGATTTATAAAATAATTGTTTTTCTTAATGTGATCTAACTTTAGATTAATTTGAGTTGAAAGTTTACTCAAAGACGATCTATTTTTTTTTACAGAATTTGAAATAAAGTAAATTGTAATTTTAACAAACTTATGATTTATTAATAAAAATGTAAATAAGCCAGAATAAAATTGAAAAAATAAAAAATATAAAATTAATCATGCTACTTTTTGGAAATATGCTGAATGACGGTGATGTAAGAGATTAATTTTTTTTAAATTAAATTATGTATGTTATGTCAATAAAAATAATTTATTTTTTTTATATAGAAATTTAATAATATATATTTTTCCAATAGGAGTATGGGTGAAAAAGTCGGTGGGCAAAGTAAAACTTATCAAAAATAAAAAATTATATCGTATTTGTAACTTATAGTTGGAGAAAAGATTTTGAAAATTTATGTTATTTTTTGTATGTATAAATGGTCATGAAGTCGAGATGTCACGAAGGAATTCGATTCAGGCTGTGGGAGTAAATTTTTTCATATGAAATGGCATATTTTATGGGGGGGGTAGGGGGAGGGGTAGCGGGTGCGGGTAGGGTGCCGTAGGGGGGTAGGGGTGTAAGGCTCGCTAGGGGTAGGGGAGGCGTAGGGTGTGTCGGGGAGAACGACATTAATTTTCATCACTGGCTCAATTAAACTATAAATTTACCAATCATTATTTTAATTGAATTTTTCCCTAGAAAAAGTAAATTTCATAATAAAGAATTGCCTAAAATTTAAACGAAGATCTTTCCCACAACGATAATAATTTTGGGAATATTGAAATGCATTTATTATTTTTACTCAGTAATTTATTTATCCAATAAATAATCATACCTATCCATACTTTTTCTTTAAAAAAATTATTTTACCAAAAATCATTAATTATTTTAATAAATTAATACAAAACTATTAAATGATGATAAAGTATAACCCCTATAATTTATATATTTTATTCTTTATTCTCAAAACGAATTAAAATTAGATAAAGCTTTAACTGTTGATTATGACAAGAAAAAATGCCGCAGCCAACTCAAAACCGCTGAATTTAAAATGGAAAAAACACGCGGAGATGTTGTGTTTAAAACTATTCTTCGACAAATGAGAAAATCTCTCTCCGACGACTTCAACAAATGCACAAACTATTGTTTAAATTAAAGATTTTACTTTATATTTTGATAGTATAATCTGGATTAAAATTACTTCAGTTATAATTTTTAGAATCAATTCTTGAATTTATTATTACTTGAAATTTTATAATACATGAAGTGTAAGTTTTCTCAAAAAGCTTGCTAAGATCCACTCTTCGAAATGCTTAACAAATACGTCTCTTTGAAGTTCCAAGTCAAAAAGTAGCCTTAAAATTATCTAAATATATGAAAATCAATCTGCTTAAATGTCTTATTATTTTACCTATTCTATTTCAAAAACATTTTTAGACTCAAACTTAATAGGATGATCTTGAATTTTTCCTGGGAGCCTTTTTGTACCCTAAACAAATGAAGAAACTAGTTCAAAGTAACACTAAACAAAGGTAGATAGACGAGATCCATAACTCGCTTTATAGTTTTTCTATATGCAAACTTGACTACCTAAGCTCCTACCCCGCCTATTCATTAGTCCTCTCTTTCTTTATCAAAAGCTTCAAAGATAAAGTCATGAGAACTAATTAAACTATGAGTAATTAAACATCATTTTTTGTTGTAAATTGATAAAATAATCTTTAATAACTTGTATATATTTACTATGTTTTATTCAAAAAAGCAATGCTATTTAAAAGATCATGTTAAAGAGTATAATATATGATTTACCTCTAAATATAATGAAGTATAATATATGCAAATAGTGGATTCAAGTTTAATTAAATAATTCAAAGAATAATATCAAGGGGTTTTGGGGTTTCAATGCAAAGTCTGATTTTAACCAGGGCTTCAGCTATTTACTCCAATACTATACCTAATAATCAAAAGCCAAAATCTCTTGATATTTATTTATAATTTTTATTGACTTATTTATAAAATAACAAAGTTTTGAATTTTTTCAAAGTTTGAATATCTTCAATAATGTTATTAAGGTTTTGAGTTTTTAATGATTAATAATTTTTAATTACAATTAACTAAGTAATTAAATCATTATTAAACAGTTAAAAATAAGATAAAAGTTGAATTATAAATTTCTTAATAATGATTACAAGACTAATATGTTTAATATATTCATAAAAATAAATAGAAAATACTTTATTACTATAAATATTTATTCACATCTACATAAGAAAATAAATAAGATTCAAATCTTGAAAGTAGCCTTATATAAAATATAACTGGCATTAGTTGCCAGCGCTGTCTGTTATTATAATATTGTTAACTTAGATATGTTCAAATCATATATAAATTATTAAATTTACACATAGATTATAATATAAATAATTCTTTATATTAAATAAAATTATAATTAGTTAAAATTTCTCTAAATCACGAAAAGTATATTTAATTTTTCTAACACAAATAAAAAAAGAATTTATTTTAAAAATCAATTGAAATATAATTATGCACAAGAAAAACAATTTATATAATTGAATTTAAATATTTATGAGAAAATTTTTTATAATTTATACATTATTTTAATGGATTATATAAATTTTTAATGTTTATAATGAATATTATAATTAATTTCTTTAATTTTAAGTAATAAAACTTCTGGTTTGTAAATTAAAGTAATAATTATGAAGAAAATATTAATTAATTTGATGACTCTAGTTTAATTCATAAAATTTTGCTTTTAGGATATAGTTAATATTCTCTAAAAACAAAATATTTGTAGATTTTAAAATTAAATAAACTGATGAAATTATATTTTATAGCAAACTTATTTCGTCTAAACTTAAATAATATTTTTACTTTTACGATATATTGCTAAAAGTAGTACTATTCTATCCCACCTTTAAAACTAATCAATCATGTAAACTATATTAAAATTCTCAAGCCAATAAAATTAAATTATCCCACTATAGAGTTGCGGTATATAGGATTCCCATAAGCGATATCTAATATGGACTTTATTTAAGATTTGAAAAAGTAGACTGTCACAAATACTAACTATAGTAGTTTATTTAGATATTCTTTCAATTTTAATTCTATTTTATCAGTATTTAAAATATAAACCTACCAAAACGAATATACCTATTAACGCATTTTAAAAACTTAATAATTTTAACATTTAAGTTTACTTTAAATTTATATAATTTAAATTTAGCATGTCGTCATCAGATTATAAGACTGTATTTCATTATATAAATTATTATATTTCCTTAACTAGAACACTTGGATAATTATTTTAACAACAATTCTTATCTAAATATCCCAGACCCCTTCAACTACAAAATTGACCTCACAGAAAGCCATGATAAAATTTTACTTAAAATTAAAAATACCATATATATTAAACATGAGTTTTATATAATTTTTATATGAAAACACTCCAACTAATGCTAACAAAGTTAAAAATGATCAAAGTTTAACTATGATTGAATTTCCCGATAATATTAATTACGAAATATTAATTAGGGGGGAAGTTTCCTGCCCCCAACATTAAATTTTATATTGTTTGGCAATAAAATATTAGAAACAAATAAATTTCAATTACCATAACCATGTACTAAACAACTTTTATTAATATGTATTTTTCAAGGTACATAATTATTCTTTATCAAATTATATATTAAAAACAATGCTTAAATAATTATTTTTTATTAATAATTAATGAGATGTTCAGGGAAATGTAAATTCATTATCAAGGTAGAAATGATATTTGAAGCTAAATTAAAAATAACTATATCATAATTTATGATAAATATTCTTTGAAAATTATAAAAATTACATATTTTTATGTATGAGGCAGGAAACTACCTTTTTGGGGGCAGAAAACTTACCCCCTTGAGTGCATATAAAATTTTGGGGCAGGAAACTTCCCCCCCTTAATTAGTATTATCAATTAATTAAATAGAACAATTAATACATTATTTCATATTTTTATTTAATTAAAGTTATATGAAAGAAAGCAGTGATTCTTCAAATTAACAATAAGATGATAAAGAAAATTTACTAATATTTATCAATTTAATTCCTTAATATTAAAATTTCATTGAGATTGATCAATTCTTAGAGGTCGATTAAACTAAAACAAGTAAATTTAGCCACCTATAAACTAATATTGTGAGGACACATCTATATTTGAGAAGATCTAAATAACCTATATAAATAAAAATAAGCGTTATTTATCCAAAATAACTTGTATGAAAGCACAATTTTACTAAGTATCAAGTAATTTTAGCTATTTTTGAAAAAAAATTACTGATTTATTATAGAAAACTGGATAAAACAAATTTATTTTACTTCAAAAATAAATAAACCTTTGTTTTTTTGTTTGGATGATGATAGAAACAAATTTACAATAGCAATCATTCTATGATTTTTGAATACTTTATCTATTCATTGAATTTATATGAAATTTTGCAAATTACAACTAAAGCAAATTGATTATTAATTTAATTGCAAAAACTAAAATAATTCCCACAATATTACTTCCTCATCTCTTTATTTATTCGACTTCAAATAATTTATTTTATAATAAAGCAATTCCTATTTATAATCATTGATTTTGAATTTATATATAACAAGTCGAAGCCATTTCTTAAAATATCCATGAGCGAAATAAATTTGTATTATATGCTTTAAATTACTTAAAATATTCCCAATGATCTGATATCTTAAAAAACCGATTCTCTGATAATAAAAAACAATCTTATTGCTCACAAATCTAATACTACTATTATAAAATTGAAATTTTAATAAATTTTAGTATTTTTCAATGAAATATCTATTTTTTTCTCATAATTGTATACTAAGAATTTATCTAAGTTTTACAATTCGCTGAACGAGCTGAATGAATCTCAAACTGAAAGTTCTTATAATTCTTAAATATTCACTTCTAGTCTGAAAAGTGAAGAGTAGGCCAGTCAATTTCTAATTACGGTAATTATTTCGTAAAATAGACAAATATTTAGTATAATTTTCACCTATGTTATTATTCAGTCTGGAAGAGTTAGTATCAAAAAATGAAGTTTAGAATAATAATTGTGAAAATTATTATACTAGCTTAAAACCGGATTAATAAATTATATCATCCGAGGAGCTTAGTAACCAAAATATCTCTTGCTCAGTGCTGTCACCAGAGTCCATGCAAACTGAGGACAAGAGTAGTCCTACTTCAGTCAGATCACAAGATAAAACAAAACAAATTAAGAAAATATAAGTATCAGTCACTTCCCAAAGAGAAACTAAATATTTCATAAAAATAATAATTATAATGAAAAGTAACCAGTTTTATAAATAAAATTTCATATTTAAGTACTGTTTTTACAAAAAAAACTTTTATGTATGATTAATATCATAGAAAATGCAAACAGCAAAATAAAATTGAGAAAATTAAAGTTGGTAACTAGTAATCTGATTTGAAAAATATTTAAATTTAGATTATTTTTATATTATTTTTTAAAATAAGGAAACTTAAATCCTGGAAAGGACAGTTGTAGAAGTAGTACTCGAAAATAAATAAGAGACTGACTTTATCAAGGCCATACCTATATAAGCCTAGTAATCGTTGCTAAAATATTAAATAAATGAATTAAATTGGCTTATTTTTTAAACTATTTTCCTGAATATAAATCAGATTGGAGAAAAAATTGATATAAATTTTATAATTATAAAAATTGTTCAATAATATCAAAATTCTGGTTAATTTACTTACAGTTATTTACAATTAATATCAATATTCTGTAAGAAGTTTGAATTAAGCGATAAATCATTTTGATACTAATTATAGTCACTCTATGCTACTAATGATTTTTAAATTCTTTATTTATGAGCTTTAAATAGTTTATTTTATTCTAATTGATGGACCAAAAATATATTTCAATTAAATTGATTTGAGTAGATAAATTTCTCAAACTACTTAAATAGAAATTAGAAAATTCCCAATTTTATCCTATTTTATTAATAATAAATTTAGAATATATAAATAGATATATCCAGTTTATACCAAAATTATTTAAATTAGTTATCAATTCTTAGATATCAATTAGATTCATTATATTATATATCGCCAATCATCCACTATATTAAATTTAATTTTATTGGAAAGTTTAATTTTTCAAGTCAAAATTGCAAAAGATAATTTTTAAAAATCATAACTAATTTATAGACTGCAATAAAATCAAGAAACTTAAAAATATCAGTCAGAGAGAGAAAACCAGCTGTAGAAAGAGCTCTCTGAAGATTAAGCCAAAATAAATCGTATTCAAAGAAGGGGCAGAACCACCTTAAAAATCTAAGATTTCATCATGGAGAAAACAAGATGCGATGTAGTGTTCAAAACTATTCTCAGACAAATTTTTATAAATAATAAAATTTGATATTAATAAATCTATTGTCTGAGTGTAATTTTAATCATATGCTAATTATAATTTTTTAATACTAATACTTTATTAAATAAATGAGGAAAACCCTCAGAAAAGAGTTCATCAAATCGCTTGGTATAGTGAGTAAGAAATAATCTTTGAAGAGTGAAAATATTGCTAAATATTATTGATTAATTTAATTAATATAAAAGTTTATTATGAAATATTAAAAGCTGTTAAAAGTCAAAATTACGTTATATGGTAATTCTATATTATCTCATATTTAAAATTTACTGCACTCTTAATATTTTGAGGAAGGAATAATTTAATTGCACTTAAACTCATGTTTATTTAATTGATTTTAATTGTGAATAAAATTTGAACTTTCAACTTCTAAATTTTGATAATAATAGTCTATTATAGCCTTGTTAAATAATAATCCTTCTATAAAATGCTCAAAAATACAATTAAAAATTAGCTTTTACTCACTTAAATAACTTGATTTATTAATATTCCCATAATATAATTAATAATAAAGTTAATTTGACTTTTTATTTAATTTGCTTTTCAGATTTCAAATTTAACATTGAAAGTAATAAATTAAACTTAACTAAAAAATTCCCAAATTGCTAACATAAAAATAATTAAATTTAAAAAGAAGAAAAAGCTATCTGTTCAATTCCTTTTTTTATAAACTTATCACTATAAATATGTTATGTCTTTTATTAAACTAATTTTAATTATTTGAAGGTTGAATAAGACTTTGGAATCTACCTAGAAAAGTTTATGGAACAATTCAAAGATATAAAATAATTTAAAATATTTGAGTGCTAACTCATATTATTTTTAAAATATAATATAAAGATATTGAGGAGAATTTCAAGGAGCCTTTTAGATTCTTCTTAGGCGCCTTTCTATACCCAAAACACATGAAGTCGTTAATTTTAAGCAATAAATAAAGCAATGACATCGACGAGATACATAAATGTTTGTACAGCTTCTCTATATGCAAGTTAGAATTTCTAAACACTTTTCCCGCTTATCCATACCTCCTCAAGTATTTTATATCCAAATACTAAGAGAAACTTTTGTATACTTAATTATATTAATGTCTTATAATCGATAGTTAAATGGGGATTTCAACAAATCGCATAATGCTTTAGACTATAATTTATCAAATTAATCATAAATTTTCTTTTAAAAAAATAAATTTATTTAGAGAAAATAATGAGTAGCAACTAAGCGATAAGAAAAGCTCAAAATGATTTTTAAAAGGGTTTTGACTACCTCGCTTAATTCTATACTAATATTTGAATTACTCAGATAAAAAGAGAGACTTTAACAGACTATAATTGATTTCAATTTGTAAAATACAATAATTCCCTTCTCAGTCTTAGCCACTAGACTGATTTTATTTTCAAGCCATATTACTTAAGTGTAAAATATAAAAATCTTGTTGAAAAAATGATTAACTTAATATTTTTTTTAGTTTAAGTTATAAAATTTTTATTTCTTAAAATTGTTACAAAAAGTATTTTTTAACAAGGATATTTTGCGTTTTAGATAAATAGTTAATTTTGGCAGTTCTTAATATAAAAATCAATAAAATAAAATTAATTATTAAAAAATTAAGATAATCTTGCTTTTTAGAATCAAATTCTAAATTTTATCGTATGATAAACATGAGAATATTATTTTATTATAAATACATAATTTTATATTAAATTAGTTTGTTATTTATGGATAATTTTTTCTCTCTTAAGACATATAAATTTAATTTTTATAATAAATTAACTATGTAGTAATTTTATGTAGCTATTCTTATATCAAGATAATAACATTAGATAATGTAATTTATATCAAAATTTAGTTAAATCTTTAATGTTATTTTTGATATTTATATGATTTTTTGTTATTTATTGTGTTATAATTTTGTCTTGCTATAACAAGTTCACCATTTTGACAGTAACTTTAATAAACGTAAATATTAAATTTTACGCCTATAGCTTATCATTAGCAAATATTATATACATTTAATACTATTTTTCTAAATAATTTTTATTAATATCACTTTAAATTTGAAATTATTTTAATCAAAGTTTACCCAATTTGAGTATTAAAAGTTTTTTCAATGTATTTCATATATTGGCAAATATAAAGAAATAAAAGAACTTAAAAAAAAACCAAAATAAATCTATATAATTATTAATCTTTTCTGAATACTAATCACAAAATATCACTCTTTGGCGTTAGAAGACATTCGCGAATTGTTGTCAATATTTTGAATATTTTGATAGGGCTTTTTTATTTATATATTGTCGGTACTTGGACTCATTATCAATAAATTTGGAATATTTTATAGAATATAAAATTCAAAATAAATTAAATGTTTTATTTTAGTAAAAGAAAAATATAACTTCTTGATTTTTATTTGCTTTGGGATTTTATAAAAATTTAATTAATTAAAAATAAACTGACATTACTTTTATGATAACTTCAAATTTCTTCTCTTAAATTAGACTCAAAATTAAAAATAGATAACCATAAAATAACAAATTATAATATTAAGGCATTTTATATTAAATAATATTAAGTCTTCCTTGCTATTGTTTTCTTAAACGTTTTCATCTGCCTCATCTATTTTAATTTCTATATCATTCGTTCTGACTATTTTACCCTATAATATCCCATTTACAACTTATTTTTCATTTACTCTCTGAGATGTCTCATTAATTGATAAAACTTAGAGATTTTTTTAATTGTCTTATATCTTTTAGTTAATATATAATAAATTGAAATATTTAATTAAAATTTTATAATTTCTAATAAAAAATAGTTAAGGTTTTATTGACTTGGTGGCAAATGAATCTGATTTTCCTAATTATTCTTATAAATATTAATAAACTTAATTTTATTAAAAAAACCTATAAAAATTAAATTAAGTAAGGTAAATTTCTAAATTATTCTTCTGATTCTATAATTTTTCATGCTAATCTTTTAATAATTCAGCATCTTTCTCTAATTTCTTTTTGTGCTTAATTATCATAATCCTGCACATTATTATTGCTTAGAGTAATTCCAGTAGGATATAGGAATAAAATATTATGACTTCTGCTCTGAGCCATGTATTCATGCCTGGCAAGGCGTCTCTGCAAATCGGATCATAAATATGTTAAAAATAAACATAAAATAGCTAATTATAGAATACATTTTACATTATTGATCATACTTGAAATAAACCACTTGAACAAAGACAGCAATTCCTAAGGTGTAGCAGCAGGTGCAAGAGAGGCAGCATTTTAAGAAACTTTCATTTTATTCACTTTTTAGTTTTACTGCGTAATAAAAGGACTTGATTATTTGGAACAAATGGACCACTATAAGACAAATTAATGCTAAACTTAGATTTTTAAGTTTAATAGGGGAGGAGGGACATTCAATTGCATATCCTTAAAAAATAAAAATTTAATGCTTCTCTATACCAATGATCAACTTTAGTCTATTCTTAGTCTAAACATTCAAGGTCAGCCTCAACTCCGAGCATAGCCGCACACACCGCCATAAACCCTACTTCAAGTAAAATAACGATAGTTTATCTTATATAATAGTGAGTGGGGTGTTACTTCCAGAATTCGCTAATTGTCTGCAGATCTTTTTATTTTCCTTGCATCTTTGATTTTGTGCTCTGCTTTCTGTTACTTGACATTTTATTATTAAAATTATTTCTTTGATCAAGAATTTAACTAAAAATTTAATACAAAATAGTCAAATGATATAAAAAGCACGACTTTAGAGAAAAGATATTAAATCTTAATTGATACGTGTAAAAATAATAAGCAATTTCAAAGGTCTTGTTTCTTGACTTCTTCAGCTTATTCTTCAGGTTTAGCTTCGTTATTAACTGGGTTAAGGTATGAATCCAAAATGGCTACTAATTTTCAATATTGTAGGAATACATTCGATTTGGGAAAATGAATTAAAATTAAATTAATTAAATATCAAAATCATGGCAGTTATGAATTTCAAAGTGTCTCAAAATTCAAATTTGAGTCGATTCAACGGTAGATCCCGCAATTTTAGCTGGACTTTACTATTGGCAATATTCCTATATCATCATAGGAAGCGAGATTTTTTGATTTTGAGCTAACTCCCAAAAATAGTAAAAGGGGTTTTTCTCGCTTGGGAGAAGAGATAAAATCATTATAGCTATAACAACCACCGTCTTAATTTTAATGCGCTATCCATAGAGTATAATATTATTAGGCCTTGGAGACATTTTCCAAAAACATAACTGAAGGTAATTAATAATTAAATAAATTTTAATTTAATTCATTTTCCCAAATCGAATGTATTCCTACAATAATATAGTTTATAATATAATAAAATATTTATGTTGAATTTATATTTCTATAATTTGTATCTTTGCTCTTCTTCAAAGAACTTAGTTTGAGTGAGAACCTTACCCTTAAATCTGTTAATTTCAATGTTAGGGCATTAAAATTAAATAAATTCGAGTTTATATCTAAATAAATGAAATGAGAGTTTTTTATCTTTATTATTATGGTAATGTGCATTTATAGTCTCTAATCTTATCAAGGATGTATCTAAGTCCCTCAAATTTATCAGTTCCAAAAAGAATGGGATCTGCAGTCTCCTTAAGAATTGTGTACACTGGCTTATTTTTAATGCTTTGTCTGAATACTTCCTATTCAGCAATAATCTCTTCAAATCTTGCTAAGACTTTCTCGATGTTCACAGTCTTTAAATTATTACTTTTTTAAGTTTTTATCATTTTAAGAGAATCTAAGTAAAAATTAACTTTTATATAGTCTTCTTCTTTTGTGGAGTGTACAGATTGTCAACGACTTAAGCGACAAAGAGGTTCAATTCATCAAAGGGAATGGGGATAGTCTTTGCTAATGGCTTATTGGTAAACTTAGGGCCTTCTTTAGCTGCTTACTACTTCTCTTACCTAATTCTTTCTTCATAGTCCTCATCATCTTCGTCTGGTTATCTCTTTGGCTCCTCTCTTAGGGGGCCGAGGTACACGAAAGTGTTGTTGTCCTTCACTTACAGGAATCTATCAATTACTGGCTAAGATACTAAATTAAACATGTCTACGTGTAAGTTATTTATAAACAGTGCAATTTGTTAATAAAAATAAGAGAGTAAGTGGACATTTTCTTTTGCTATATACTTAGTATTTCTTACTCATTTTCTTAGAATCATCTTTATTAAAAATGTGTAATCTTTCAAATTGAACTTTCCCATTAAGTGAGAAAGCTAATGCATAGTATACTCTAAGGAACTAATCGTACATTTTGCATCTTAGCATATCTCCAGCTTTCTAGATCTCCTTCAAATCTTTCTCTTCAGTAACGATTCTAGCTCTCAAGTTAAGCTCAGCAAACATTGTATTCAATATAGCAATCTTTTAGTCCATAATGAATTGGTTGCTTGTCAGGGATTCTAGAAAAACCTTAAACATTTCTGCAGTAAAAAACTCGTTAAAGAGAATTAGAGACAGGAAATCTGGATCGTCTAAAGTAGTCAAGGCAATGTTATTTCCTAGAAACTTCATAAGGCTGACTTTGTTTTGAGAGTAACCATAAGTGATGGCATCGAAGTTGTCATTGAATAAAATTTGGTTAAGCTCTTTCAGACATTCAAAGGGCTGATTGTTAAATGGCTGATCTTTCACGCATTTATCGTTGTGCGACTTTTCACAGTTGAAGATTTCTTCAATAATGCCAATAAATAACAAAATTATGCAAAGTATTTTTGGAAAACTTATTTACTTAGCAAAATAGGATATTTAGGTTTTTGTATAAATTAAAGAAAATTGATTATAAAATATATACCATAGTTATCTTCTTCAAGCACATCGAAAAGTTTGTTACAGTGATGGTTGGGTGAGTCATGAATAGTGTGTAAAACCTCTGCACTCATAGCTTGATGAGTTGCAAATCCAATAACAGATAGCAAGATGGTTGCAAGTTTCATGATTAGATTAATTAAATTATAAAATCTTTAATCATTGTGATATATTCAACTAATTAAAGAAGTGAATTTAGAATTCTGTTTTATATAAATTATTAGATTGATTAATATAAAAAATGGGTTAGATCTGTGGGTCAGCGAACAACACTCTCGAAAAGCCAGGCTCTGGTATCTTGACTGTATATGGAGATCACTTCTCTCCAGAGACTAGAACTATAATGTGCATGATAGAAATGGGATAAGTTCTATTAATTATTAATTAGGTTTATTCTGAGATTTCAATTGATAATATTAACTTTTATAACATTTTAAATTCCACATCAATTCCATGCAGTAGATTAATTCAAGGGAGATCATAAGAGGGAAGAATACATAAAATTGAATCCTACTGGGTCCCTGCCTACGATACAAGAAGGAAGGTTTCTAATTTTAGGTGGCTATTTAGTCTTTCTAAACTATCTGGTCAATAAGCATGAACCTTTTCGTTGATATATTTTTAAATATTTTTAATGTTATTTTTATTAAACCCATAAGAAATAAGCTATACCCCTTAGAAGTAAAACCATTAATAGATAAAATACTGCTCTGGTTCTAATCTATAATGAGGGTGACAAGCTAGCGACTTATAAGAATGATTATAGGTCCACAAGCCTTTGGCGAGAAATAATACTAATAAGAAGACATTAAAGCCACTTTAGAAGAATTCAACATGATCTCTTAAATTAAGATTGTTTTTATATATTGGAATTTTGAATGGAAAATTTTGTAATACACACTCTTAATTTCATTTTTAAACATGATCTTGCACATGCTAGATAAAAAACTATAGAGATATGAATTTTTCTGTGGGGAAGAAGTAACAGTAGCAGATATTTAAATATATAACGAAATCTCGACAATTTTGGCTTTGCATAGAAAATAAATAGAGAGCAGAGAAAACCCAAATGTTTTTGCCTGGTTCAATAAAATGTCGACTATCCCCGAGGTACAAGAGAATGATAGGAGGTTCAGGGAGATCATATCAAAGTACAATTTTGCATGAATAATAAAATACAGTGCACTATCTATAAATCGTATCACATAATTCTATCAGTAAATCTGTGCTTATGAATATCCGCAAAGTGTGTCTTTATTTATACATATCTTTAAATTATAATTCATAATAGCTTTAATTTATCAAACGAATTTCACTTAAGTTTTAAATAATTATTAAGAAATAATGATAATATTCATAAATTCTCATTTCTCTACATCACTCCTCTAGAAGGGTTGAATTCTTTTAAGGACTGTAATTATTCTTAAATGTATTGGTTTTTACTGCTATAATCGACTAATCCACTTTGAAATTCCTATAAATAATAGAAGTTTTATAAATAATTCCAAAAAAAATAACTGAAAGATATAATTTTCTCCCTAACTTACTTGAAATTTATGACCATAGTCATCTGCGTGTGAATTTAGCTCTTTTATTCTATCTTTCAATTAACTGAGCTGCTCTTTGAATTATACTGTATTCTGATAAAATTCTTTGAGTTTTTAATGATCTCTTTAATTTATTGTTTTATTTTTAGTTCTTACTGGAGATTAATTGTCATCTTAAATTAAATTAACATAGTAAAAAAATGAAAATAATCTTAGACTATATATTTCTGTATAAATAATTAGTGATTAATCTTGTAAATTTGATTCTTGTCCTTTTTCATCACTTAAGATAATTTTAGGTGTTCTTGATGGACTTGTCTCATTGAGTTTTTATTATATTTGCAGTAATAGCATGTCAATTTTTCCATCCTTGAGTGGTGAAGCTTTCAAGCTATTTTCTTATTAATTCCCTAGGACTTATTTCTACTCATTCATGCTTTCATAGCTGTTTTAGTGTTGATGAATTTATCTGCTAACTGATGAAGGAGAATTACCGAAAGTTTAGTCTCTTTGAGAGATAATTATCTTTTTAGATTGCATAAATGGATGGTCCAAACTTGCCTCGTTTTAATTCTAGAAGTTAAATTAGTGTAGGACTAAATGCTAGTTTTGATCAATAATTGAAGAATTTATTCTGTTGTGAACTTCTTTTCCTGGCGATAGAGAGCTTTCTTGAGGGAGGATCTTTTAACTTTGAGGGGAGAAGTCGTTTTCTATATGGGTTTGCGACTCGTTGATTTACTATTGGAAAGTCTGGGCGGAATTGAATGTATTTTAGGTTTTCATGTTTATAAATATTACAATTTATCAATAATTTTCAAATTCAAAAATACTCAGAAATATTATGTATTTTACAATGTGATATTAAAGTGAAATGGTATTTGAGTGAATCAATAATGAATCATTGAATATAGTTTAGATTTGCAACGTGTCTAAGTTGAAAATTAAATGAATTATATACATATCTTATGAATGATTACTATCAATAATTTGATTCTCTTCCCTCTGGTCCTGGGTAGTACTTTATAGTCTTATATGAAATTAGTCATAAAATTTAATAAATATTTATAAAAAATGAGTTTTTTTTTTAAAAATAAAAATACTTTCTTCTTGATTTTGATATATAATTCTTAGGTGTCTTGATTTTCCCAATTTCCATTCTGCTTCCAAAACTAGCCCCTACTATTGGCATCTGCTCCCAGTTGATATAGCAAGTCAATTCCTTATCCCTCAAATCTTTATTGATGTCGGTCATGTAATACTCTGGGTACTCCCCTTGCAAATCGAGAATGTGGTGTTAAGATTCAAATCTCTGAACTCTCTAATCCCAGAAAGTAACATTATAAACTGCTAAAAAATGAAAATAGAAAGTATAACAAAACTATATTGCCATAAAATAAAGATTTATAATTTATAGTAATTTAGTTGAGTTGACTCTTAGTTGTGTTGAATTCGCAAGAGAGATACACAAAAATAATGTTGGTATTCCAATTGAATAATGGTCTCAAGTCTACTTTCAAATCAAATTAGAAACTCATTGCGTCTTCATTATGAAAAATTAATGCAATTGATCTGAGGAAATTTATTTTTAAATCTTAAAAAATGAAATATTTTCATTGATATAGTTATCTTTCACAAAAGTATCGAAGTCTCTTATTTCTAAACCCTTTAGTAAAACAGGTTGCTTCTGATAGAAATACACTGAAAAATAATTGAGAGTTGACAAGAATGTCAAAATTAACAATGTGTTGAATGCGATAGTATTTAGTCTACCAGTTAAGGAATACATATTTTTTTAATTATAATTATTCTTTATTAAAAATTAAATCAAAAATATTTCAAACAGTAATCATGATAAATTTTAAATTATTAATTGATAAAAGAATTACAAAGTATATGTGATAGGTAAGTTATTTTAAAATGTGAAAATTAAATTATTAACGTTAGCTTACTTATAAAACTATAATTATCATAATTCTCAATTATATTTAGATCAATCATTAAAGTAATACACATTGCTTAACAATATGTTTTCCCACATAACTTCTGTTGTGTAATTGAGTATTAATAATTTAGAAATTATTTGCATATGTTTTGACTTATGATTCTCAATCTGAGCTTGGCCTTGGCCCAACAAAATTGCTACTCTTTTTACCTTAATAATTTTATTGTACTTTTATTTCTTCATCCTCTGCTTTGAATATTTTGGTTCCGTTTCCCACTCTTGAATCAGATTTTGAAAATTTCTCTTAGTCTTTTAGATCTAT
Organism: Oxytricha trifallax; assembly: GCA_000711775.1. Taxonomy (NCBI): domain Eukaryota; phylum Ciliophora; class Spirotrichea; order Sporadotrichida; family Oxytrichidae; genus Oxytricha; species Oxytricha trifallax. The sequence continues at coordinate 26,208 of ARYC01001194.1, read as the reverse complement.
AAATTGCCTGAATCTTGAATCCTTCACTTTCTACTTTGGGTCCTCGAATGTATACCTCTCCATATTATTATATTAAAAAAAATAGTAATGAGAAATAAAAACGGCTTTATAAATAAATAAGGTGATTATTGGTGATGTCTACCTCACCCTCAGATAAGTCACACTCGTTTACCTCTCCAGTTTAGAGTCTTAAGAACTAGTTTTCTCTGGGTGGAGGGGGTTTCAAAGTGCTATTGTTATTCAATCCAAAGTTTTAAATTTAATCAATAATTTTTCATAAATCATTCACTGTTAAACAAAACTAAATTAAGTTTTTTTTTATATATTTCTACCCTAAAGTTATTGCTTAGCTTGCTTACTGGGATGTTGTTATTATTGCTTTAGACTTAAATATTACTCTAAATTTAATCTAATCCAAACTGCAAATGGTTACTAGAAGTTCCCTTTTCTTCACCATAAGGCATAAATGACATTAACTCCCCTGGATTCAATCTAATGCCCTAACGTCTTCTTTCTGGTAATATAGACTTCCTGTTCTATAGATTCATTAGAATTTCAAGACTCTCTAAATTTAAATATTGAGATTTCTGTTTTTATTAATTACTATAACAATATCCAATAAAACTGAGTATGCTTTAATTTTGAGAATTATTTTAATCAGAACTTTGATTTTATTAATGCAGTTTTTACTCTGTATCTGAGTCGTTGCTAATATCTTGTATGCTGTCGTCTATTCCATTTTTCATTTTCTCTAAAAATTACTCTATTTTTATAAAAATATATGAATACCTTTGTCATGATTAGTGCTGTCTTTGTGCTCCTCATCTGAATCACTTTCTTCTGAACCATTCTATTTAAAATAAAATAAGGAAATTAGTGTGAAAATTATTACTTCATCATCTTCGTTTATATTTCCTTCTACTGTGGCTCCTTTCTTTATTTTTATCTTTTCTGATAAAATACATTAATTTTGGAATTATGCTTATTATTTATAACTTACTCTTATAACGCTTAATGACTTATCTCTTTCCTGATTTTACTGCACTATTTAGGTAATCTTTCTAAAGTAAAGATTTAATAAATATAATACAAGCAAAATAATATGTGGAATTATAATATAAAATAATTCATTTACTAAAAAAAATATTTTGTTTTTATTTCTAAGTAATTTCTTAAATGGTAGTTCTTTTCATTACTATGATCAACAAATATATAATGCTAATGATAGATTATAAAATAAGTATGCTCAAATAACCTATTTTATTTTACACTTTCCATTTTGTATTCTGCCTAATTACAAAAAAAATCATATAAATATAAGTAATTATAAATTGGACCATTAATGATTAGATATTTTATTTTAATATCTTCTCATTCATTTCTTTTTTACAATAAATCCTTAATCATTATGTTTGAGGAGTGATATACATTTTAAGGTTTTTTTATTTCAAACTAAGCTTAATGATATAAAATTAGGAAAATCAATTAAAACTTGATTTAAAACCATTCTAGAAATTCTAAAAGGTTTTGTACAAGACCAAATAAGCTTGATGTAAAGTTATAATTTCTATTTAACTTACATTGATAAATGGTGAACTCGGCGTTAAATCATTATGATTGTTGCTAACTCCTCTGTTTTTCTTTGGATCTATCATTAATGGTTACATGTTTCTCTATTTTTTAAACTATGACATGCCTGGTGTCATGCTTGAGTTCAACATACTTTGAGGAACATTATTTAAACTTGGCTTTCTCTTATCCTTTTTATGGAATGTGTAAGATAAGTCGCTGATTTTAATGTCAATATTATTCATGTTTCTATAATATAGATAAGAAATTCGTAAGCTATTAAGAATTTTGAAAATCCTTACCTGCTATTTTAATTTATATTCACATTTTAACTAGGGTTAGCAGGAGAGCTGATTTCTTTTTAGTCTTGTCTATTGCTCAATAAGTCCTCCCCTATTTTATTTTTAGTTAGACCCCTAAAATACTCCTCTTTAAGTTTTTCCTCCTCTAAGATCCAATCGTACTTGAAATTCTCAGTATAATTTATAGTTTTATAGACTCTCATAAGAAGACCTTTAAAGTACTTGTATTTTATCATTTCGTCTGCTTTAAGTTTCTGTATGTCATATATGAATTGAGATATCTCCCCTGTAAATAACAATTATGATAGGTATAATCATTACTTGGTAGATGAGCACAGAGTGTCTTTGGGTTTCTTAGTTTAATAAGTTGGTCCAAGTTATCATCCAATTTGGCATTACACAAATCTTTCCAAGGTAAGGATCCAGTTATCATGCCAACTATAATATAGCCAAGTGACTCCAAATCATCCTTGTATGTCATTGCTAAATACATTAATTTAGTTTTAGAATTTCTTAACTTAACAATAAATCGTAGGTGATTGTATATGAATCTTTTCAAAGAATCAAAACTTACGCTCTTTTTTAAGTTAGCTTATGCTTGCAAAAATAAAAGTTCCAACAAATTGCCTTTCCTTTTTCTATCCTGATTTGTTAAGAGGAGATTTTTCCAAGAAATTGTCATTTTTGTCTTCGAAAGTATTTTAACGTGCATAAATCATAGGAGAAGATGCAAGTTAAATTTATTGCTATATTTTCTGTTAAAGCTCTTGATTTTCTACTTTCTTTGTAATTCCATAATCAATTAGATATACTGTTCCATCATCTCCATCGTCTTCTTAATTATATTTTTATTTTCTAATTAAAAACATAAACTATATTACAAATTTTATGCTTAATTATCTTTATTCTGTTTAATTTATAATTCTCTTGGCTTTTTCTTCAATAAAGCACTCTTGACTGGATCTAATATTTAATAATTAAGAATTAAAATAATTTTTATCTTATAATTAGAATATATTTCTACATAATTTAAAAATCTTCATCTGTTAAAGCGCAAACATAATTATTTAGTTTTATATCTCGATGTACAAATCCACTTCTATGCAATTCTCGAATTCTATTAAACATTTAGATAGTTAGTTTCATAGCAGTCTCTATTCTGAATTTTTTACCAGCGCATTTTATTTAATATTTATTTCTAACCCTTTAACGATTTTAATGATTTATATTCATAATAAAATGAAAAATATTCAATTTTTAAAATCAAAGTGAATAGCATTTCCCCATAAGTTATTGTAAGTTTTCTCCAAGAAGCTCTGTTACAATATAATATTAATTATTTTCATAGCCACAGTCCAATAATTTTAGAAACCCAAAAAGCTTAGCTTTATTAATAACTTATAAAATTTGGACTTCTTAAGTGTATTGATATTTAAACTGCCCTGCCATCTACAATCAAGATTACTAATAAATTTTTATATAAATTATTTGTTAAGTTTGTAAAAGATTAGCTGTGATAATAAAATGCAAAGTTTGATAATCAGATTTAAGAGGTTATGGACAAATAAACAATATTTGCAAGATGTCAAAAATTGATATCTATCCTTTTAAAGCTTATTTTTAAGTAACTTTCGTTTATTACTTTTAGTTTCAATGATTAAAACTTATTTACTTACGACTTTAATGGCTACCTTTTTCTATGTCCTATAATCCTTAGCTCTATATACTCTACCAAAACGACCTTCGCCTACAGGTGGCATTTTTAGTAAGTATCTATCTGCAATCTCTTTAGGCATTTATAAAAAATATACAGAAAATAACTATTATATTTAAATATTAAATACAGTTTTCAATAGATGTAATATTTGAGGAATAATTTATTAAAACTAATGTAGACATTCAGTATTTAATATGATCGATATATTAGATAAATTATATACTTAAATTAAATGATATAATTTACAGTTAAAGATATCAAATAATTGATAAATATAGAGACAAGTGATCTTAATTTCCAAATAAATTAAAATTAAATTAATTTGGTATTTTAATATTCTTAAATATAGCTATAATTACACTCACTTGAAAATTATTTTTATTTAACTTATTCTTTGTTAATTGATTTATAAAAATAACCTTGTATAATTATATAATTAAAATTCTGAAATCAAAAACTACAATTCTTTTTTAAATATGCATATATAAATCCTCTATTAACTCCTTAATGAAGATTTCATTATGAATTTGTCAATATATTAATAATAAACGAATTAGATTTGCAAGCAAGTGATAGTAGTTTATATACTCTCGTGATATGAATCTTTCTCATTATCTCTACAGTTTATTTTTATTGTGAAATTTATCTCCTTTGGATTTCCTTATATCTTCTTTGTCATTAAATGAATATTAGTCTCTCTTCAATTCATAGTTTTAGTTAATAATCACTCTATTAATAACAATAAAACCCCAATTTATAACTAAAATAATTTATAGTATTACATTTGAAGATGGGAGCAAATAAATTCAAACAAGTATAGATTGGAATCAAAAATACTACTTTAACAAATTATTTATGACCATTTACTAAATTTCTACAATTTGAGTTGAATTTTAGGTATAATATATTTTTATTGCATTCATTAGTTTCGTTATAACAACATTGAAATTTAAACCAACTATCACAATATAGACATTCATAATAAGAAAAAATTATAGTTTCTACTAGCCTACTAAGAATAATCAATAAAGAATGGGATGATAATTAAATGTAAAATTGAATAAAAATCAGAATTTTCATCTAAACTGGATCGTTTTAAAAAATATTAAAAGAATAATAAGATTACAAAATAAAATTAACCTTTACTCTATTTCTGATGTTTCTATAAATAAAATTACCCAAAAAATTTTTTTATCTAAAGGACTTCTATTTATAAATGAAAATTCACTAAACCAAAAGCTAAAATAAAAAACCATGAATATTTTAGGCTTTGAATATTATCATCAGAGATATGTCCTTAACTAAGAGACAAGCTTAAATTGTGTGATTTATTAGTTGCATTGTGTTTATTGCTTCTTGCTACTTTAGTAATTCTTATCCCGTTAATTTAATCCAATTAGCTGGAGTGTATATGAATCCTTTCAACTTTTTTCTTGGAAATATCACTGTTTTACACATCTTCTTCTATAATCTAATCAAACAGCTCTTTTATTGGAGTTTCGATTGGTTCTTCCTCTATTTCGATGTGAATATCGTCCAAATCATTTTTACTATTTTGAATGGTCTTTCGATTTGATTTTAATTCAGTTTTTGACTCAACCCTTGATTAAAGAACTTCAATCTGAGGAGATTCTTAGTCGCCTTGCTTTGGTTTTTGAGACTCAGTCATAAACCTACTTACTCCATAAGGATTAAAAATGAAACCACTTTCTCTAAGCAAGTTCTCAAGAAGTTTTTCTTCGCTTTTATTTGGTTTACCTTTGTGACCCTATTTGAAGGGAACAATATGGCCAACGTGCTCATAGCTTATTGAATTTTTAGTAACAATCTAACATATATAATCATAAAGTTCCTCAAAACACATCTACAGGTAACCTAAGAGATAGACTAAGAGTTTTCCTAGTTATTATGTACCAAGTTCGGGGGGGGAAAGTTTCCTGCACCGGTTTATAATATAAAAAAAATTTTAGGATAGTTTCCTGCACTAAATTCTTTTTCATTTTTAGAATTTGATTTTTATCACATTTATCAACCAAATTTATTTTACTAATTTTTTAAAAAATTTTTTACTTAATCTATTCTTCAATTAATCAATATGTTTATTAACATGGAATCTAATCACCATCCAAGCAAGGATGAAATTTATCCACTATATAGATTCCATCTGATATTAGTAGACTTCTGTATCTCAACCATAATATTGCTCTCTCTGTCCTAATGAAATTCCAAATATTTTATCCAATTATTGTTAAAATTCTAATTAATTCTTTCAATGGTATATAATATTAGATAATGTATGACACTATATTTTCATGAAGTTCGTATATGATATAAAAAATATCTTAAAATTTATGGGTTGTAAAAAAATTTTATTGTCCAATTTATGAAATTTTACATATAAAAAAAGTGCAGGAAACTATCACGAGTGCAGGAAACTTTCCCCCCCAAGTTCCTTTTTAACTAGTTGCTAAGTTTAGCTCAATTAGTATATAATGTTCATCAAATCGGTCTATAAAGTTAAAGAATAATATATGTTACCTTAGTTTTTTCTCTTTATGTCTAAAGCGAATTAAGCTATTTGAGAGTAAGTTTGAATAATTAATAAAAATTGTATATAGATATAATGTATAGATAAAGCACGATAAAGTCTTAATAAGTTCAGAATATAGTGATCTTTTACCATCAGGTTCTACTGAGACTGTCGACACATCTTAGAGATCGGTGCTAGTTTGGAACCTCATCCTTCATCCATCAAAAGTAGCTCATCATATCGTTGAATAGTTGTAATCTCGATCACATCTCCATTTAAGACTGCCAATCAATAGATCCTTTGAGAGGCCAAACCTCCATTTTTACTCTTTGATTTTTAATAATTTTGATTAGTTTTATTAAATTAATTAGGCTGATTAAAACTTTTAAAGTTTTAATGCGTTTAAAATAATAATCATGTTAATCGTTTTAATCTATAGAGAAATTTTATTAAAGATGTCTGATTTAATTTTTTATAAATGTGTTTAATTAAAGCTCTGCCTAATTAATTTAATAAAACTAATCAAAATTATTAAAAATCAAAGAGTAAAAATGGAGGTTTGGCCTCTCTAAGGATTTACTGATTGGCAGTCTTAAATGGAGATGTGATCGAGATTACAACTATTCAACGATATGATGAGCTACTTTTGATGGATGAAGGATGAGGTTCCAAACTAGCACCGATCTCTAAGATGTGTCGACAGTCTCAGTAGAACCTGATGGTAAAAGATCACTATATTCTGAACTTATTAAGACTTTATCGTGCTTTATCTATACATTATATCTATATACAATTTTTATTAATTATTCAAACTTACTCTCAAATAGCTTAATTCGCTTTAAATAACAAAGGGCTACGATGCATCTCCAATTTCATAATTTGATCCCAAGCAATACACCCCAGATATGAATAACTGAACAATTTTAATTTAAAAAAGCTATTTATATTACCTCAAAGTCTGCGAACTTTTTCATTCTATTTATATTGCAGACTGATCCCATTTTAATGACCCCTCCAGAGAAATCATTTAACAGTAAAATGAGAATTCTGAAATGCTCTACTATTGAATCACTTGGCTTGCATCCTGATACTTTAACTTGCTAGATCACATTCTCTAGATTAATTGAACTAAGCATGTCTTTCTCTCTGATCTTCTCCTCTTCTGTCATCTTTGACCTCATCGATGCCATGGTACCTGACTTAAAGTCTTATTCATTAGAAAAGGTACCCTTTTGAAAGTTAATGCTGAAGAAGTTATTGCTCTCCTCTAGATTTATATCTATTAGACACTCAGTGAATTTACCATCATTTTTCATGAGGTAAGATTTTTATCTCTCGTTGCTCTTTGAATTCAACTTGCTTGGACTTTAAATCACTCCATTTTATTTTTGTTTTTGCGTTTCTTGAAACAAGAAGCTCTCAATCAGGAACGCTTCACATAGCAGTCTAAAGAAATTTTATCTGATTTCTTTGTTCAAGAATTCATTTTTAAGAAGCTATTTGGCCTATTAAAAATGTTATAACTTTGATAATTTTTACAGCATATTAGCATGATTAGGTAATCAATGCTGCATATTCGTCTACAACTTCATCCTTTGGATCACAAACAGCAATCTTGAAACAAGGAGCCTAATATTGTATGAAATAAAGCTAAAAGTACTTTAAAATAATTTATATGATTATTGGTTTCCCATTAGAAAGTAACCAGATCAAATAGTCCACTTGCTCCTTTTCCTATGAATTTTCTTATGCTCACATCTTTCAAGCTCCCAAAGGTTCTATCTGCAAGTAAAAATTAAACTTTATTAGGGAAGGCAGCTGCAAGATGAGAAGCCACAATTCCACCTAATGATCTTCCATAAACTCCAACTTTTCCAGTCAACATTAACTCATTTTACAAGAACAATAAGACAGATTCTCCATCGGTCTTAACATTATAAGGGGAGGGTGTACCTGGTGTGTCTCCGTAACCTCTATAATTCCATCCCATGACATTAATACCTTTTTTGAGAAAGAAATTTAACCAAAATGCGTTAGGTTAAGATACCATATGCTGATAAAAGAAGGCATTTGGATTGCACATAATAATTGTAGGCATCTTTAAATAAGCAGGCTATTAGGTAGTTTACTCAAGTTCTTTCTTTGTTAAAGTTCTTTCAGTACTTGCTGGGAAAAACATAGCATCAATTTTTGTGTTGTCTAAATGTGATGGAATAGAAAAATGCCTACCATCAAAATTCTTCTCCAAAATAAATCTCATCTAATTTAATGTCCCAAATATCCCACTATAGAAAAATCCACAAGAAGTTCTTCTACAACAACAGACGCAAGGCTATGTTGATTATTATACAGCTTTTTTGAATTATATGATAAGCTGCAAAAAATTATCCATTTCTTCATTAGTGGTGTCTTCAATTACTATTCTAGGTAGCTTTGTAACGCTATAAAGTGCGGTTATGTTGAAATCTGTAATTTCCTCTGATGCAAAGACAGACCAAAATTTAACGACTTAGCTTCTGCTATTTTAGTTACCATCCTACTCTATTTAGCCGTCTGGTTATATTACACAAATTTTAAGCGTCTACATAATTCTTCGAATTTCTTATAGTATTCGAGTAATCTTTTTGAAATACCTATTTATGCTTTTATTATTTTACTTGGCTTCATCTAAACACTATTGATTTATGCCAGAGTAAAGACTTATCAACTCACATGAACTCATTAAACCTAAAAATTATTAAGTTGAGGGAAATCTTATAATTTTACTTGTTAGATGCATAAATATTTAAGTTTCAACAACTTCTTCGTTTTCTTATGATAAAGGTTCCATCATATCTTCTTTGATTATATAGTAAAATATCTATTTTAAATTAAACTATTTTAATAAATCAAAAATTCTTCATATTATAATTTTGCATAGTAAGTTTTCTCTAATATTTTAGCGAACTCTATTCCAAAGCGCTCATTAACTTAACCATCTAAGAATGTAGTTACTAATTTATTCGCATAAGGGAAAAGTACTGCTCTTGTAGCATACCTTCCAATCGATATTATCATCAGGAAGTGCAACTAAAAAGGTATTATTATCAATTATTAGCAAATAAAATTAGATTTCAATTACCATTAGTGCTAACGCTGCAAATATGGCGTAAACTTTGAGAATTAATTTCAAAAATAGCTAATAATTTAATGAGTTCCTTATAAGTTTATTCAGTTAGAGCAACTGCAATAGCAATGATTATCGCACAATAAATTATCGCAATTAAACTGAGTACAATCCTAGAATAGTCATTATTAATTAAATTTCTCAAATATAATGTATAATGATTTAATTTACTTCATTTTCCTTGAGTGGATGTACAGTGAGACTTTATCAGTAGGCACCAATTCGTCCTATTTTTTCTTTTGCTATGCTACAGTTTTCTCTCTTAATTGCAAATTGCTAGATTAACTATAGTTATTTTTCTCGTTCATTTTTATTTATTATTTGAATCAATTCAACAATTTAAAATACTCTCTTATAAATGAGAAAATTTAGATAAATTTTTATAAGAGTAGAGTAAAATAAATTATGATTAAAGTTAACGAATATATTTATTTAAATAATGAATTAAAAAAATTAATAAAAATAATGAATTCCTACAATTAAATCATAAATCACTAATTAATCTTGACAATTCTCGCCATGTGTATTGCAAATTGTGAACTAATTACCAAAGATTACCAAATTCAAAGCTAAATTATAGTACAAATATAAAATATAGAAGCAATTTTAACTAGCAACAACCAATCTGAAAATAATCAGAACCTTTAAAAAGATTTATAGTATAATGAAATGAGCTAAAATAAACAAAATAGCGAATAATTTACTTAAATAAATTAGTTACTGGCAGATAGTTATTTTAAGATAAAAGACTATAATACTATAAATCTAAATGATGAACTCCACTCAGATTAATACCACATTTTAGACTTGTTTAAGTTACATTATTGGTTGATTAATAAGATATACCCAATTATCGTACCATTCTTTGATCCTTACATTATTTAAGAGAGTATAACAATAAGAGATAGTAAGAGCTCTATCATAAATAAGTTGTAAGAAAATTAAAAGAATTATAAAAATAGTGAAAATAGATAATATTGGGAAATCAAATCAGGAATTTCTTAAGTTATATTGCATAATACTGATGAATAAAGTCAAATTATACAGAGTTAAAGTTATTATTCCAGGTGACAGATCTTTCAATCATCTACGTTATATTTACATTTTATTTTTAATCTGCAATTCAAGACATAAAATACAGTTCTCTTACATTACAAAGCAGCACACTTTAATAAATCACAAATAATCCCTAATTAGACATCTAATGTAAATTAATCCTCAAAGTTAACAATAAAAAATAATCAAGGCTATTATCTGTAATACTTCTGCTGTTTATTTTTGTAATTGGTGTTGCTCTTTATTTATAATGGCTTGCTAATAAAATCAAGGATTCCTGGTTTGAAGTGATTAGCGATATATAATAAATTATATTAGCATATTATTTTATACATATAATTTATAAAGGAGATGAAAGAAGAGATAAAATTCTACTAGAATAAAATATAAGAATTACAAGTTAAGTAAGATAAATCAATTTTAAATTAATGACTTCATTTTTATGGGAAATAATTTTTTCCTTTTATTAGAAGATCAAAATTATAAAATTATGTAAATTCTTTGTAAAAGTTCTTTTAAACAATTACTAATTTTCTTTTCTCAATAAATTAAGTAAAACATGATAAAAATATTATAGTAACATAATTCTTTAAAACTAAAAATAGTTTTAAATTTTTTATAAAATATTTTTATAATTAATCAACGCTTAATTCAAGTTAAGATATTCTTTAATTTTAGAAGTATAATTTTAGAAATGCCCTATATATATATATTAAGATAATAAAAAAATAAGTCACTCCCCACATAATTTTTTACAATATTATTTTTGACATAACTTCTCTATGTTAAGACCTATTGCTATAAGAAATTTTAGAAAGTTACTTATTAAATTCGATAAAGATAATTTTAAAATGCTACAATGAAATAGTTTCTGATATTTTTCTTGTATTTTAAGATTAAATTTTACAAATATAGCATTATAATATAGGATCACTCACTCAATCAAGATGCTTTAGTTTGTCTAACTTTGCTTGAATATCATCGAAATTATCGAAGTTTTAAGGAGGTTGTTGTGTGCTGCCACCATCAAAGCCTCCATTCATATTTTGTGGTTGACTATTAGAATAATTTAAATAAAAATATAAAAGCAATTGAGGTAAATTTATTAAATGATTAATGTACTTTCATAATTAATTCCACATTTTGTTTTATGAATTATATAATATTTGGATCAAATTGAGCATAATTGTAGGCTGGAGCTCCATAAACTGGAGGAGGTTGTTAGAATCCATTTTAGCCTGTAGCAGGTGGCATAAACCCTGGGTAAACTCCTGGAGGATAATTATTATTTTTATTTATATTTTAGGATTGAAGGGTGGCTGCTGTTGGGGCATATATTATGGAAGACCTGGCATGAAGTTATTTCCGCCTGGAGGTGGAAGAAAGGCAGGAGGTTGTCCACCGTGTCCTTGGACATCCATTCCTCCTGGAGGTGGTGGAAACATACTGTTGTCAAAGGGTTGTGGATTATACACAGGGGGTGCAAGGCTCTAAGCCACAGGCATTTATCCAGTGGAAGGATGGGGTATACCCTTTCTATCTATATAATCGTTCAGCTGTTGTTAAGCCTCAGCTGATGGTTTGTAATCGATGTTTCTTTCTTTTGCCAATTCAACTAACCTTTTGATTATTTCTCCTTCCTCAGGAATTCTGATGTTAATTTGAGCAGCAATCTATTACATGAATTATGATCAAAATGTACTGTTAGATAACTTACAACTTTATTAATGGCTGATTCGTCTTTCTCTGCTTCTATGAGGAATTTCGGACCTAATAGCTTTCCAAGATGTCTTCTCACTTTATTATAAGATTTTAAGCAAAAAAACTATTTCTTAATTGAGATAAAAGTTAATTAAAAAGAAAATAATTATATTACTTGAATAAGTTCATCAATTTCAAGCCTAACACTTGCATAAATAAGTGTTCTGAAATTTTGGTCCATATCTTTAGGAGGGCCGAATTTCTTAATAGTTTACAATCTCCCATTCAACTAATCGCACAAAATACTCACGATGTCGAAACATGGTATCATATTTTCTTCATTAATCAAAGTCTCAGCCTATAAAACTCATTAATTATCTCATTTAAAGTTTGATTTTTAAGAGCAAACGTATTATGGCTTGTATGAGCATACAAAACCCAAAATAAATCACAATAAATTGAAAGTCAGAATTTACCCATATTTTAGCGTTCATCTCGTTACCAGATTCTAAATGTTTGCAAATGTCGTCTTTTTTCTTTGCAATGCCATTCAATTTTTTGCCTCTGTGAATGTTTATGCGACTGATGCTTTATCTCAGCAAAGATGACCTAAAAATAGCAATTAGATAAGGGGTTTTGGGGTAAAAATGAGGATGTGTATACATTTTGACAGTGTCAAGTTTTCCTTGTTCTGCTCCCATTATAATATAATCAAATGAATTTATTTATTATAATATCAAAAGAAATCAGACAGATGATAAAATTTAGATTTTTTGATTATTTTAACTTGAAATTATATAGTTTATTCAGCTTTCCTTGAAATTTATTCTATTTTATAAGATATCAATATTATTTATATCTATCTTATCAACAATCATTTTGTTGGTTAAAACTTGAATCATACTCCTACTAGATCAATGCTAAATGTAACAATTTTTTAAAAAATTGTTTTTATATTTAAAATTTATCTTCCTTTAATATGCGAATATAATGAAATATCTGTATTGAATTAAATTAAAAGAAACAATAAAAGACAAGGTTGCAGTGATCTAGATGAATCCCCCTACTAAGTTAATTTTCATGAATAGCACCTTAGGTTAGTAAATAACAGACGAACTTAACGACTTAGAGAAAAATCCAGATGTAAATGTTATCATCCTCACAGGCAAAGATAAAAGTTTTTGTAAACCTTAACAAAATTTTCATAAATTTATAGTATCCTAAAATACATTTTTTCTATAATCTATTTGAAAATATAAAAGTTTGATTTTTTTAATAATAATTAAGTTTACTGGAGCTGATATATCAGAAATTGGTGAGAGAGGATACAAAGAGTTATTCATAAAAATGATAATAATAAATGATTTCTAAAGTAAGAAAACCACTAATTGCTGCTTTTTAAAAGGAAAAATTTGTGATATCATTGTTGCCAGTGATGATGCCTAATTTGCATTACCAGAAATCAAAATTAAAATCTATCAATTGATATTATATTTTTCCTTTAAAAGTTAATCTATAATTAAAAAATGTTAAAGGTGCAGGAGGAACTTAAAGATTGACTAAAGCTGTTGGCAAATCTAAAGCCATGGAAATGATTCTAAAAGTTTTTTAGTGAAAAACATATGATATGGGCTATTAGGTACAAATGACAAGAAAGAGGGCATAAAAAAATATGAAATCATTCATTAAAGATATGATTTATATCTTGATTCTGTAAATTAAATAAATAATTAAATCTATCCAAAATGAAAAAGCTAAATCTTATCAACAATCATTAATATGACTTTAAAGTGAATTATATTTAAAATAGTTATTCTTTGACGACTACTTTGAAAAGATTTGGACTAGACTCATTCCTAAAGTATGTAATTGCTTTAATAAATTGCTGCTGTGAATGGTTACTGTTTCGGAGGTGGATTTGAAATCGCTATGATGTGTGATATATTAAAAACTAAGCAAGCAAGCATTTTTCTTTTCCAATTATTTAACAGAAATCAAGCTTGGTATCATTCCAGGTGCAGTTTTAACAAAATTAAACTTAATTTTGTAATTATAATATTGTTACTATTCTCAAGTATACTATTAATACAAAAATGATTCTAACTGGAACTCCCATATCAGCTCAAGAAGCAAAAGAATACAAAATAGTTTCTTAAGTTTTCCCTAGAGCAACTATCTTGGAGGATGCCCTTAAGTTGGCTCACAAAATCGCATAATATTCTTAATTGGCAGCAGGAGCGGCAAAAAGATCAATTAATGCAAGTTATGAGACTAACCTTTAAGCTGGGAACGATCATGAGAGAAGCTTGTTTATTGGGCTATTGGGAAGGTATTTTCAAATAAATTTTAATAAAAAATACTAAAAATTAATCAAGAAAGAGGGCATTTAAGCTTTTATGGAAAAAAGAACACCTAGATTTACTAATTCATGAATGATTTGACAATTAATTTAGTAAAGATATAAATCAAAAATAATGACGCTATACTTAAAGTACTGATGATTTTATTAATTCTTAATTCACATTAAGCTATTTATAATAAATAAACAAAATGACTACAGTTGGTAAAAACTTAGATAAATATTTTAAAAGCCGTGTTCATTCATCATATTTACTTAATTTTTATATGAAACAGATCTTAATGAGCTTTGTGGTGACATTCTCTTGGAAACTTTGTGTAATAAGCATATAAATTTGGGAGTGAAGTGGATTGGAGAGCATGAAAGCTTTTTGGATTTTAATCTTAATGACTGCCGTACCAGCTCTTTCTCTTACGGGACTTATTTTATATAATTGTTAGATTTAGAATTAAACAGTGATATTATAATATTGAACTGATTTGATAATACTCTTAACTACTAAGCCGTGTTCATGCAGGCTCTATAATTATCATAAGGCCTCTGTTGAAAAATGAGTCAAAAGAATAGAACGATGGTTTCGATTATAAGCTATTGATTATGAAACGCAGTCCTAACATAGTGTGGGGAGGATTTTACGCTTTTTCAGGAGGGAAAGTTGAGGAATAAGATTTATTTGACAATTGGGAGCAGCAATACCCCGAGATGTTTAAGGTCATGCAGAGAGGATTTTATGATTTCAACGCAAGGATTTGTGCTAGTAATTTTGATAATTTACTAATTTTCTTATATAAAAACTTAAATAACTGCTTAAAATTTCTAAATTATGCTATAAGAGAGACTTTTGAAGAGATAAACATGCTCATAGTAAAGACACTTGATGGAGAGACTCCAGAACTCTACCAAGGCTTAAGAGAAGAGTATATAAAGAAATACAAATCGAATTTCCTGGAATTTTGTAAAGACAAGCGAATCATCCCCGACCTCAATTAGGTTTATGGGTATAGAAGAGTGGCTAGTGGAGTGTAAATGATACCTGGGATAGACAATTAGTTTTACATCTATTTTGCTAAGGCCGATGAAAGCGTTAAGAAAGTTGATATTAATAAGGGAGAATTTACTAATGCAAAGTGGCTCAATCCAAAAGATGCTCTTGACAAGTAAACTTGTAATTATTATAATCTAAGTTTTTGATTAGAACATTGGCTATTCATGGATTTAATATATTGATTTCATAAGTTTACTATAGAGGAGATTTACCAATGCTAGTTCCTTAATACTTATGCCTGTGTCACTTCAATTTAATACATAATTTATCAGACTTCCAAAATCTAGCCCAGAACGTTTATGATTCAAATTTGATATCATATTCTAGTATCTAGATTTCTGTGAAGAATTAATTCATTAAAATTTTTATAGAGTTCTCCTAGGTATTATTATACTTTATAACTTTTGAGTTTTTGAACAGTAAAATTATAAGAATCTGGACAAACTGCCAAAAGATTTTAGACAAAAAGCAGTTAAAGAATTTTGTAACGAACATGATTTAAAATCAGATAAAGACAGAAATATGACAGTTTTTGCTAACCCCAATTATGCTAAGCTCTGTGAAAGAATGGCATCTTAGAAATCTTCATTCAAAGAGTTAGCAGATTAAAATTACAATTAATTTACCATTTTATCTTTAGATGATCAGTTTAATTTTCTATATTATCAAGCAGTTATAATTTTGCAAGATTAGTATGAGGGAATAATGATAGGCACTATGAGTGGAGACTTCTATGATTAAAATGACGGTTACCCTATTTTATCAAGGAAATCCTCAAGAAGAAGAATGTATATGACAAAGAATTGGGAAGTAATTAGGTTTGAAGTGACATCAGACATCCTGGAATTGTTTATCAAGCACCACATAGAATTACCTAAATTATGATTATAATATATTGATTTATTGTTTTCTAACTTTATCGCAAAAATAATTGTTGAACGATTTATAAATGAAAAAAAGTATCAAGTTTCATTTTTAGTATTAGAATAGATTAGGTTAAAATAATAAATTTAATTTTGATTGAGTAATAATTAAAGGATTTTGACATATAATCTAATAAGTTATATATTATTCTAATGGTACTGAAAATGAAAAATTTGGGATATTTTATTTCGCTTCTCTCAATAGCTGCCTTTGCAAATCTGATGTAATTTATTTGCTATTTTATCAATAAAAACGACATAACTTACTTTTATTCTATAGTGAAACCTAGAAAATAAAGCTGAATATGAAATAAACCGATCAACCTTATAAAAGTATACCAGTCGCTTAGGACCTTCACGATACATTTGATAAAACTTTGTTACAAAGTAAATTGATTTATTGTTTTTGAGTTCTCAATCTAAATTTTATACATTTAGGTGCTTATGATAGTTTACTGAACACTCAAACAGGTGAATAATAATTATGGAATGATTACATAAGAAAACTAAAACATAAGTAAAAGTTATAACAACAATAAAATCTTGATGAATAAGAAACTGATACGATATAATTTTAAGGGAAACCAAAGCTTGAATTAGCTCCTCAAATTGGTTTACAAAATGTCTATAACTTCAATTACTATGGACCTATATTCATGGGATCTAATTCATAGTAAATGAATGTGGTCTTTGATACAACCTCAGATGTAATGATTTATTAATTATTTAATTTACAATAAAGTGGCTTGTGGTCGAGTCAACTGGTTGCAAAACATGTGCTGGAAAGAATTATAATATTGGTAAACTAGTTGTAAATTATCATATTAATAAATTTGATTATAAATAGCTTTAGCTCTAAATCTTACAAGCAGACAACTAATAGGGCAAGCTATCATTTCTATGGTAAAGCAGGTATCTTAGGTTACAATTCTACTGATGATGTGTACCTTGACCCAAACATGCAACTTGGCATCCCAAATTTCTTGTGGTTCTTAGTAATCGATCAATAGGGAATCGTAAGTTATTTAATAATTTTGACTAAGAATTTTAGGGAGAAAACTCTGACGGAATGTTAGGAATGTGCAGAGACTACTAAACTGACAGTTACAAAACTGGACCACTATATATAAAACAACTATATGATGCTGTAATTTATTTTTAAATAAAACTTTATAACAGGGTAGAATAGATAACAATGTGTTCTCATTTAATATTGCTAATGAACAGGATTAAAGTTATGTTGAAATTGGAGCTTATTACTTATTTTATTATAAAATTAGTAATCTATTTAATAGTTAAATGTAAAATTGAGCTTATTCAGTAGCTAACATGAGAAATCCTAAGAATTTGATGTGGCTGTCTACCGAGCCTAGTTTCTTCTGGATAGCAAACATCAACGGTTTTAAGCTAGGAACTTCAGGGACCTATTCAAATTTCAAGGACTCAACCTTTACTCATGAAACCTACCCAGGAATCTTTGATACTGGCTCATCTTTCCTATATGTGCCTAGATGTAAACTTTTCTAAATAAATTTACAATTTTTTAGCAATTGGTGTGACTTTAATTTCGAAAATACTTAGAGGGCAGATCTTCTCACATTTCTAAGGCCTGTTTTTAGTATCATGCGATACAACTTAATTCTTACCAATTTCTTTGCTTATTGATAATCTATGGCTAGAAATCTCACCAGAAACCTATATTGTGAATGTAAGTCAAACAAATTTTTGAATTATTTTGTTATCATCAAGCCTTCAATAAACCAATAGATCATTAATTCAATATTGTAGATCTAATAAAACCCAGATATTTGCGCACTAGGCATCCAAATAAACTCAGATGAAAATTATATTTTAGGAAACGTTTTCCTGAGAAATTACTATGCAATTTTCGACATGTCTCAGAACAAAATAGGCTTGACACCCTAGCTCTACTCAAAAGTGGCTGACATCGAATTTGATAATGACAACACATAAAGTTTGACTATATTTAATGAGACTTTCTTTTACTGGATGGGCATCATTTGGGATATCATAAAAAATAAGCTCAATACTTTTCTTTTATCTTATTATTATTTTAATTAAAACTTAATAAATTTGCTTTAAAATTAAATTAAAAAATCATAGTAATAATAGCTATTTTAGGAGTGATCAATTATTTCATAAAGAAGTGTAGAAATAATAACTCTTGAAATATTTTTAAGAATTGAAAAATGACAGCAAAATCAATGATATTTTATACTAATTTATTTCATTAAGAGAAATCATTTTGATTTATCACTAAAAGGGCAATTTCAACTATTTAGCGTATGATTATTTATAATAAAAAAGATAGATAATATCGGTATAAGTAATTAAGTTTACTGAATTTTTAATGTAAAGATCTATAAATATAATACAAATGAATATAATAGATTAGAATTAGAATTAATTAATATAATATGTTGAAATACGCTACTTATCTTGCATTCAAAATAATCAAATATTATTCTTAATACAATTTTTATAATTCTATTTTTTAATTTAGAAAAGAATAATATTAATTTAAAACAATTTGACTGATTTTCTGATTAAATTTATTATTTAATACTCTCCAATTAATATTTGTTTTAAAAAAAATTAGTTAAAATTTAAACTCTTATTTTAATAAAACAATCAAATTAAGTCTCTTATTTTATAAAAAAAATAATCACAAAATAAATTAATTACGAATCTATTATTTATTAAAATAAGAAGTTACCTATTAAAAACTCTAATAAGCAAATAAATCTGGAAATAAATTTTAAGATTAACAATATTATTGAAAATATTTTATTCAAAAATGTGAGATATTAATATATTTCTTAAATTTTGATTGCTGTTCGGGTTGTCCTAATGCAATTTGGACTTTCACGGACACGAAAAACTAACCTCTTCAAATGGAAATACTATGTACAGAGTCCCAATCTACAAGAAATAAATATCCCCAGAAATGGCTCAGATGAAAAAACAGCTCAGAGAGACTGTCATAAAAGGAGAAAAGTTCCTCAAAGAAACTTCAGATGCATTTAAATAATGAAAATATTTAAAAAGCTTTTAATTTGCATTCTAAATAAAAACAGAGAGAGAGAGACAATTTGGAACATTAGATTTCATATTTTTAGGATTAATGTTTAATATAATGCATCTGAAGCTGAAAAACAGGCCATGAAAGCCAAGTTGAACGAATAACTAGAGGATATTATCTCAAGAAATTCAACAAGTAAGTTAATTTCTAAATGAATAATAGTACAATTTATGTAAATCATAAGTACAATAACATTTTTATTTATAAATCATAATAATGCCAAATTTAGCATGATAATCTTAATCTTCACTGCTTTTCTTATCTTATTAATTGATATCGATATTTAGCATTAATTGTATAATTTTAAACTTAATTATTTGAGATACTTATTCCCTTAACTTTAGATGATGTGATTGCAAAAAATAAGTTAAACAAGAGACTTTAAGCAATAGACTACACTTTAAATCTATTTATTTATGAAAAAGAACTTTAAAAAAATAAACTTTTATATAGTCTCTTATTTAAATCTTATTAACAACAATGAGTATTCATATTTTGGAGACGTGTATGTTGGCTCTAATAAATAAAAATTCACTCTCGCATACGATACTGGCTCTGCTGTAAGTCACATGATAAACTTTTATTGTGTAACCGTTTATTATGTTGTCTGAAATTATCTTTATAAAATTACAGCATACTAACAATGACACTTTTATATAGTGGGCTGTGATCATGGATAGTTCTTGTACGTCATGCAACGCAGGAAAGTATTATTCTACTTAAAGCAGTTCATATGCACTCTACTCAAGCACTACCTATTCATTAACTGTAAGCTAAATCTATTAGGTAATCTTTCTTTAATTGTAAATTGTATTTATTTATTTATTAATAGATTTAATAAGAATAAATACTTTATTTATTTAAATTTAAAGAATTCAATTAAAAAATTCAAATTTTTAAATTTTCTCTAGACTACTTTATTTAAATTTTATATTTTCTCAAAAACAAGAAAAGAATATTAATTTAAGTTAAATTCATAGAACATAATTTTTAAATTACTATAAAGTCCCTCCCCTCTTCTATTTTTTCAAAATGTCTTTGACTTGGAATTATAAATACATTAACATTTATTTATTTTGTTTAAAAATAGTACGGGTCCGGAGCTGTTAATGGGTTCTAAGGCAGAGATACATTTGCTCTTTTGTAAATTTTAAAATTAAGTATAATTTAAGCAATATATCAAATAATATTCTTAAACATACTAAAATTAATCTTGACAGTGGGAGTACTATCAAAGCAACAAACTTTAGATTCTTTCAAGCAACATATTAATTTATATAAAGCAAAATGAGTGATTTAAGAACGAGTAAAAACAAAACTAATTGAATTACTATAGGTCTTAATAAGCTAATTTTTATGTTGATTTCCTTGTTCAATATCATCATCTCTAGCTGACCAATCCTTGAGATCGGTGCTCATTGAGTCAATCAGTATCATCATGTCAGAATTCAATTGTCTTTAGAACTTGATGCTGGAAGCTCAGCCACATCTCTAATTGAAACACCTGTTTTGGTGATCAGTTTGGGAGGTCATCCTCCATTATATTAGTTGAATTTTTAATAAAACTATGATTATTCATAAATTTAATCAGGCGAATTAAAACATTTTAAGTTTTAACGATTAGTGATCAAACTTTTAACTAATAAGTTGGACTCAATTAGTACCGATCACAAGGATCGGTTGGCTTAAGGTGGTGTTTCAGAACAAGAAAGTCACTTAAAATGAACTAATTTAAAAAGTACAAGCACGATTGAACTATAGTAGTTCAATTAATTTTGTTTATACTCGTTTTTAATTTACTGAATTTGCTTTTATATATATATTTAGTATTATACCATTTTTATATACATACTAAGATGGAGGATTTGTAAGTTATTATCATAATTTTAAAAATTAAATAGAATGGAGATGATGGACTTGTTGGAATTAAGAGTGGGACTTGTCTCTCCATCACACTTTTTTTAATTAAAGTTTTTATTTTTATAAAAATAGTCATATAATTTGCTAAATTTGGGTTGAAAATCACGAACAAAGCAATTAAAATATAGTATATAATAAGAATTAAAAAATTAAAGTAAAAAAAATATTTTTTTCTTATAATTTTATTGCTTTTACATAGATTTTTATAAAAAAGGCAGTGATTTTTTTTGCATTATTAATAGAAATATAGAATGATTTTGAATTGATTGACTCGAATATGCTTTATAATGAGAATAAAATTAGGTTAAATGAATTTAATCTATCTAATAAATATAATTGTATATTTTAATGAATAACCAAATATCATCCTAAAAAACATATCTGAGCCTATCAATTGAAAATGGTTTATATCTTTATTATTTATGCCAAAAAATCACTGTCATTATTGATAAATTTCCTGTAAAAGTTACGTAAATTACATAATAAATGTATATATTTTTTTAATTTTCTCATCTTAATGGTTTCTAAATATTATTTTTAATACTTTATTAGATATTTAAAACCAAAATTTAATTAACTCCCATGACTTTTTATTAAAAAGAAATTGATTTATTAAAAGTGTAGTGGTGTGACAAGTAACCCCCAGAATTATATATAATAAATATATATTTAGAAATAATTATGTAAAATTTTGAAAGAATGTCCAGATCTGGAGCCACAGAATCAGATTTCTCAAATGGCCCAAAACTTATGGCTTCTCTAGTTTCATCAGGAACAGTAAAATAAAGCAGTATAATTTTTAATTTTAAAATACTAGTTTCTTATAACTGACAACATTTTCTCATTTATGTTGACAGATAAGTCTCAACAATCAATTTTAGAAATTGGCGGCTATTCAACTTCAAACATGAGAGACTCTGGTAACCTCAAGTGGATTTCATAACCAGCAGGAGATTTCTGGTTTACAGCCCCTGTTATTGATTTAAATTATATATAGTCAATTTCTTCTTTCATAAAGTTTGACAGTAATTATGAAATTAATGCAGTTACTGGAATGAGATACTCCACATAAAACGTGCATCCAAGTGATGGTACTACAACTTCAGCTTACAAATTTGATTCAATAAAATCTATTCTTGATACTTAAATTTAATATTTATTTTGATTAACCAATAGCATTTTGATACTGGCACATCACTCCTCTATATCCCTCCTAGTAAGCATTAAATCAATTTTGTAAATTAATAACATAGAATATTTCGCCACTTTGCTTAAACTTGTCATTCTTGGTCACTCAGAAGCCAAATATTACACTACAGACTAGCTTTTCACAGGCACATGCGACGAGACAAAGTATGAATCAGTTTACTTTTACATGGATGGTTACTGGTTCGAAATCACCCCTAAGCATTACATTTTGGAACTATAAATTAACATTTAGTTCTCTTTGTTTTATTAGAAATATTGAAAAAAGTCTTATGTACAACCTATTAGTTCTCTTTTTAAGTTTCCATTCAAACTATTAACAAATCATAATATATTAAACTTAGCGATACTTATACTGCAAATGACGAGTGTCTGATAGGTTTCGCTCAATTTTTTGACGATTCATACTTCCTCTTTGGCGATGTGTTTTTGAGAGAGTACTACACAATCCATGACGACAAGAATGGCAGAGTTGGTCTATCCCCTAATATCTACTCTATTAATTGAATAAATTAATCAAAATTTATGAGAATTAATGTAAATAAACTCTACTGCAGTCATGGCTTCAGGTTCGTTGCCAAGCACCACTTTATAACCCTACACAGACACAATTGATGGAAGCGGTACTTCCTACACTTACGAAATGGACTATGCCTCCGCTATTTTTTAATTATCATTTTACTCAAAATTATTATGTATAATTATTATATTATTGCTATGTAAACAGTTGGAGCAGTAGCTGGTACATTTGGAGTAATTGGCGGTCTTCTCTACATATTTTATGTCTTCCCAGTCATTTGAAATAGATATTAAAGTTAGAACTTTGTAAAGAACTTACTAAATATTTAAAAAATAACACTCATATAAAATGACTTATTTCATTCTCTGACGAAATATTTTAAAACCACTTAAAAAGATACTTCTATAATTAATAACGATATTTTCGGAAGAACATTCATATTCGTAATTTATTCCATCTATTATCAAATTCTTAATTTTCATAGTTTTTTTTTCAAAGTAATAAATTAGAGATCATTAAACAGTTTAGTTTTCACTTCTTAATAAAAACTGAAATTTCTTTCTTAGCTATCTTGAAATCTTAAGTTAGTCAGGTTTCCAAAGTTTCCTGTTTCTTAAAATTTGACATACCATAGTCTAATTAACTTTAATATCATCTCGCATCTCATTTAAATTTTGTTTATTCAGAAATGTCTCTAAATTTGATTTATTGTCTAATCTGTTGATTTCTATCACTTGCTTCAAACTAAGTAATAAATTAGATTAAATTAAATAAAAATAAAATCGATATTCTCTTACTCAACTCGATCTTGAGGTTTTTCGATAGCTAAACCTTAAAAATGTTCAATAGCTTTCTCGTATTCTATACTTTCCAAGCTTAACCTTTTGCAACTAAAATTGGAAAATTAATTAGCAATTGATCTATTAATTTATTCAATTTTCTTTTAAATGATATAATAGGATTCAAGAGCTTTAAATTTTACTTACTTATCAATAATATCCTTAACTTGAATATCGTCAAGAGTCTAGGATTGTCTATGTTTCGAGAATCCTAATTTATTCCCAAAATTCTTTTGATAATAAGTTGACTAAACCGAGCATGTGTCTAAAAGTGACATAATTGAGTTGTCTGTAGTCTGAAATAGATTTACTTTTGGATTTCTAAGTTGACCTAAATTTTATAGATTATTTTATTGATTAATTTCTTACTATTTGCTGTATATTTTACAGAGCTTTATGTTTGAGGTCTTCTATTAAATTAAGAAGGAGCAGTGTTAAGATTTAGGGTTTAAGCAGCTGTTTAATTTCTAGATCCTCTTATTTAAGTCAAACTTTAAGATAATTACGAAGAATCCATTGTGTTATTTTTCCCAATATTATGTCTTCTATTCCAGCTTCTTGAATTTACAGCTGAAGAATTATCGTTATGGACTATAGATTAAATTAAATTTTAATGAATATTACTTTGTTAAGAATTGTCAAATTGGGAGTTCATTTGAGTTGATTGAAATCCAACACTATATCTTTATCTTTAGTTTTTAATTGATTTTTGTCTTGGTTGAACTTAATTTTCTTCGTGTATAGATTAGCTATAATTTTCAAGGTTGTTATTTTAAGTTTGAGAGACTTCCATGAAACTTTGGTATCTCATTGCGAAATTGTTGGATTTATTTCGTTACTGATGAAAAATAATATAAATTTAAATGACTCGTTTTAATTGGTCTACGAATTTATGAGAATACTGACTAATTCAAGACAGTAGAAGGTCTTTGAACTGAAGAATTCTAATCAACCTAAATCATGGTATAATAAAAACTAATTAATTGCTTTATTTTTTCAATAAATTTATATCTTATGATAGCTCAGACCGAAATGAATCTGAGTCACTCTTGAACATTTTAATTTCTTTTACTTCATCACTTATTTTAATATGTTAATTCTGCAAATTATTATTTTACTCAGAATTCTTTAAGTCTATATTTACCTCACCTGTTAATGTTAGATTAAGGATCTCTTGCAGCTTTTATTTAAATAAATATTATAAGGTTAACACGAATTTTATAATTGCTTGTCCTATTATTCTCTGATATCTCGCATTCTCTTAGATTTCTACTCAGCTTTTATAATAGTTAGCTTTTTCTTTAATTATGGTTGCTATTTTAGAGCTTGCTCCTCTAATTTATACAATAAATCTCTTTCTTTTTATTTTTCTAGTTCAACTTGATTTACTTGCATTGTGTATCCATTTTCTAGCATGTTTTCAATATCTCTGATTTCTAGAAAAAATTTAGTTCACTCAACGAATCGAACAAGATTAAATAATTTGTTTATAATAAATGATATAATTAAAGTGAGAAAAAAACATAAATTCATTCATAAAAAATAACTATTGCCAAAATAGATAAAAATAGGAAATTGTAAAAATAAATCAAGATTTAATTATAATTAATTAATTTTAACCAACTTTACATTTCGTTTGTATTCGAGCACTTATAGTGAATGTGATATTTGAACGATTTTTATCAAGAATTACTGATTTTAAAGCAGGATCTTCGACTTTTTCATCTGATTTACTAGTTTAGTTCCCAATAGTCATTATTACTGTCCAACTTTTAAAATGATTGGAATCATAGACATCTATGCCTAAATTTTCGTAATCGAGAGTGGAATCACCATAAATGGTCAATAACTCGTTGCTTGATGAGTGTTTCGTCAAATTTGAGACCCATCGTATTCTCCATGTTTTAAAACCCCCAGCTCACCAACTTTCAAGTCCTGCTCGACTGTTTGAGCACCAAATTCGATTCCTTTAGTGGAAGAGGAGCCAAAATTCCGATTTGAATGAGCGAAAATGAGAGAGGTTTTTGGATTTTTGGTTTGATTAGTTAAAATTAAAACTTAAAAGTGTGATATGCAATAAGGGGCTTTTAATCAAGCAATTAAACGATTTGAACTGCTGTTTCAGTATGTATTGTTGACTTCAAAAGCTCTTACACCCTAACTCATCATCTTCCAGCTCAACTTCACACAAATCCATGCTTGATGGTGCTGCACCACTGCTTCACGCTGAAAGCCCAGAGCTTGTTGACGTC